>JABGLZ010000339.1:24154-53244 GCA_014705045.1 Colletotrichum theobromicola | reverse complement strand
CATTGGCGGTCTTCTCGGCGGCGGCGGCAGCGGCAGCGGCAGCGGCGGAGGCAAGGGTGGCATCGAGGGTATCCTCCCCACTGGCATCCTCGGTGGCGGAGGTGAGGGTGGCATTGGTGGACTCCTCGGTGGTGGCGGCAAGACTGGTGGTGATGGCAAGGCCGCTGGTGGCCTTGGTGGTATCCTTCCTACTGGGCTTCCTGTTGGTGGTGCGGGTGGTATCGGCGGCCTCCTTGGCGGTGGTGGTAACGGCGGAGGCAGCGGCGGCATCGGTGCCATCATCCCGACCGGTCTCCCGATTCCGGGCATCGGAGGCGGCAACAAGGCTGGCGGCGAGGACGCTCCCTCTACCTTCGAGACCCGCGTCCGCACCACTACCACTGGCGGCGATAGCTACAACACTGCTGCGCCTGAGACTGCTGAGCCCACCCCGGCCCCGGGTTCCTACTAAGTAGTATTTTCAAGGCTTTTCCCTATGTCACAGACACATTCTTCTACCAAGATTAGTAAAGGATACTTTTTCAAACTAGGAACATTCTACTATCTCATATTGGCCCATCCCGCATTGAAATCCTTTCTTCTCCCGAGTTCGCAAGTTATCAAGCATCCCTAACCGGGGCCCCTTCATTGGCCTCCTCTGATTCGTTCTCCCAAAGCGTACTCTCCTGCTCGTCGTCACCTCCGGTCAAAGTTGAGCCACTGTCATCATTCTCAAGTCTGCCAGAGAGTGTGGGAAGCTGAAGTGCGAGGTCGCTGATAGATATAGTGTCACTATCTGCATAGTCCCTTGCCGGGCCTGAGGGCTGAGTCGTGTAAGTATTGGAATCATGATTCTTGCCTACTGGCCTCCTCTCTTCCAGCGTGGTCTTTGCGTCGTCTCGGATTCTCTCAGTGATCTGTTGAAGCAAGCGAAGTGTCTTTGGGTCGGGAGCCTCCCCTGAATCTTGGCTCTCGAAGAGCCCTGGGAGACGCCAGTTGGGATAGAGATTGAAATGCGGCTTCCTCACCGACACCTTATCCGGATGCAATTCGAAGTAGTAATGACAGAGCTTGCAAGTGGGCTTGCTGCTTCCGATGTACTTCCAGCTGTTCCAATACTCGCGGGGATGCTGCAGGCCCTGTTCGAGCAGATAGTTGTGAACCTGGATCTCGGCATGGACTCGCGGTTTGAACGACCGCTTGCTGATTTGCGTATAAATGATGTCATTGACCCCGAACTGTTGCATCTCGAGGGCCTTGTCCAGAAAGTCTCTCTTCTCTTCGTCGTCATCTGGAATCATGTTGTCGACAATGGAGACTGCTGTGACGGACCTGGACTTGGCGATTGGCTTTGGCGCTAGGCGGCTCGAGGTAACTGAGGTGATCTTGAACGATTTTAACATCTCCGGATCGCGATCGTTTGCGTCAACTATCATGTTCGCCGCCTGTCGGAATGACAATAGTCGTCCCAGATAGTGACGAAGTTCGCACCAAGATTCGGAGGAATTGATTGACCCATCTTTCGCATGGTCTTTGATTGCAATCTCAATTGGACTGCTCTTGATCGCGACGACGCTCTTGATGAGCTTCTCGCAGTCGCTCAAGACTATTCGAAAGCTCAGTTCTGTGGAATCCACGGTTTTGGCTAACGTGCAATATCTTACTCTTGTCTTGGACTGCGCCCGAGTCTCGGGGAAAGTCTGCCTTCTCCCTCAGCTTCTCAAGCTCGGATTTGAGATCTAGTGACCAGTCAGAAACCAAACGACCAAAGGAGACTTGCCAAAGATGAACTCACTTCCAGTCAACTGCCGCCGGTCGCAATCGGCGATGCACTCGTTGAGATAGTAGACAAGTCTGTTCAAGTAGTCATCCAAGCGAGGCATGTTGAAGTGCAAGATCTTCCAAAGCACCTGCTTGGTGAGAGGTTTGGGCTTCAAGCCAGCTGGGTTCCGACCGACCAGAGTCAGAAGGCTGTGAATGAAGTCACGGGTCTCTATTAGTTCGTCCTCGCTTCTCTCATTGGAAGCGAAGACAAACTCTGTGTGGTCGCTTCCATTAAGAACAGCCAAGGCAGTGACTGTCAAACCACCACGTTCGTTGTGGCAGACCTGGGCAAGCTTGTCAACGAAGCAATGAAAGGCGTGTTTCTGGGAGGTGAGAGAATCGTTCTCCATGATGGGTGTCTCATTGAAGACCTCCCGACCGCCTCGACAGGCGATCTGGAGCGCATACTCGAGAACGACTGGCTCATAGAAAAGCCGCTGGTGGTCAACAGCAACAGGCTGCACTGCCATGTCTGGGTTCTGAGACATTCTCGATGTGATCAATGGTGATTTCAAGGTGAGAGAATGAACTGAGGGTTCCTCAGGCTCAGCAGTGTGTAGATAGATAGCAAGAAAGGATCAAAGTATCGATGAAGAAGTGGGCTTCTAGGCAGGTTTTCGTCGTCTACAATCCAACAGAAGATGATGAGTATGAATGAACTGAAGAGAGGAGCAGCTCAGAACGACTCCCGGACTTTTAAGTCCAAAATTCTTTGGGTGTGGTAGGGAAATCCAACACAGCCGATGTCAAGTATTTCTCTTCCAAAGCGTTCAAAGATGGAAAGTCCTCCCGATATTTCGCGTTTTTCCACTTCTGCTATGGGATCACCAACATCGATTCCACTCGTATCTCTGAAATTCTGTTCTTGAGGACTCCAATTTGGAGGGATCCACTAATGAACCAATCACATATTTCAGTTGGAAGACTTCTAGCTGCCTGGCCCAGAATCTGGCCCAAATAATGCGTTGCAAAGCTGCGCCGCCTCTGAATACATCACCAACACGGCCGGTCAGGTCGCCATGCAGCACAGCCCGTACCAGCCAATATGGCTACATGTTGACCGGCCAGCGAGCGGTTGGAACGATCTGCGTACATGGGCTCATCGAGTCTGTGATGGTACTGGGCTTTCACGGCCACTGCCGTCATCAAGGAGTCTGCACTGCATGTCGGCATATCTTCAGGACCAACCAGCGTGAGAAAAGACGCTGAGAAAAAGAAATGTTGTACTTTCCTGCCATCCAACACGGATGCAAGCCCGTCTTCCCATCGCCCACCCACAATGTCTAGAAATACACGATGTTACCACAACTGGCTAATCAGGCCTTTGAAGTGGCGCGGAGTGTTCAGGGTCTGGATTCTGGCGTGCTGAGTCGTCCGGGGATGCGCAGAGAGCGGCCAAAGAACTCAACTTGGTCATATGCCCGGTCTTTTTGGAGGCCCTCCTTTTTCCATTTACGTTGACGTTGGTTACATTGAGATGTAGCAAGATCTCTCTGTCCCTCTGGTTCATTCAAGATCCCGCCTCTGACGTCCCATTAATACGCCTGCCCTCCGGCCTCCAACATTTCTAGCTTCTGTTAAAGTTCTGACGCCAGAGCTACTTGCATGCCCGAGCAAAAGTTTCACTGCTTCCTTGCTTTAGGTATTGATCGGAATCGAACTTGGGTGGTCATGGATCGGGGGTTCGACCACTGCTTCCGGATTGGGGCCCAAGATCCTGTTTTGTGTACGAGTGAGGAGGACGAAGAGAATGATCCAGGGTACGAAGTGGTCACATCTCAGTTTCAGGGTACTTCTGACCTCTTTCAGACCTTCCATACACCCATACACCATGCTGGTTGACGAGACAGTGAACCCAGTATCGTTGCACTCCTCAGAGACCACCTCAACACCAGCTTTTGTGACTGGTGTGTACCCGCGTTTGTAGACGCCGGGCGACACATCATTTGCAGAAGACAGCGGTTCAGGAGATTCTGAGGAGCCCGTGACGCCTCCTCATCGGCAACAAAGTCAGCCTGCTCCGGAGAAGACCCATCGCACCAAAAGAAGCAAAGGGCCAGTGTTTTGCACTCCTTGCGGCCTCCGCTTCCCCAGGAACACAGAGCTAAAGTAGTGCTTGCTTTCGTTCACATGCTGTCCCAAAGCTGACTGACTGGTTCGCTTTCCCAGCAAGCATAACAAACGATTCCACGACGAACCTCGGATACCCTGCCCGGTCAGACGATGCGGCAAGCTCTTCCCGTACAGCAAGGAGATGTACCGCCACGTCTGGAGTGAGCACAAATCATATGCCTCGAATCCAAAAAACAAGATTCCAAGCGATGGCGGTCCTTGTCCGTACGATGGTTGCGTTAAGTACTGTACCCGTCGAGATAACCTCAAGCGCCACATCAGAGAGAGACACCAGCGAATAGGCAGGGGTAAAAGAGGTCTTAAAAGTTCTTAGTTCAATATAAACGGCGAAATGTGTTCCTAGTTCTTCACTGGTCACAATCAGCTACTTGCGTGCTCTTCACAACATGTTGACCAAAAGCCTACAGATAATTTCAACTGAAAGTATCTACTAGAAGAGCAAATCTCAAGACTTGAAGGTAAATCCGAGGTTCTTGACCGATAACGATGCTGCAATTTTGGCTCAGGCTGATAGTGTTTCTCTAGGACTCGATAGAAAGATCCAGATTGTTTTTTACCCTCCTATGAACCCCCTTGATTTAGCACGTCTTACCATCGGGTCATGACTAAAAGTCCCGACAAGGACAATGTATGTGTGTAAAGAATATCAATATCGCAGAATCTAAGTTAGACGAATAATTTTAACCCGTGGAATGCCTTAGACGTGACAAAGAGCCGTCAGAAGGAAAATGAGCATGATGTGCCGCACCAGCCTCACCTCAAGTGCTGCGTGGTTGCGGCGGGTGAATCTGGTTTTAGGTCAATGACATAATGGTTCAATCAAGCCCAATCGTTTATCTGCATCAGATCACACGACATACAGGTGGCGGATGAAGACATGGGGGGCCAGGCTGTAGCTGACCACCCATCTCCAAAATATCTGCACCCTTGCTGAGCATTTAACAAGTTGCCATCCCGCATTCTGGAAGGGATCGAATAATTTTTTGGGCTATCCTGATCTACGGCAAGCTTTCCTTATCTTGTGTGACAAGTCCTAGGAGCAATTCTGAAGGCGTGCCGCGTCACTCGTTTCGAGCATGCTCACTGTCACTGAAATTTGCAAAAAGCTACCTCCTTTGGAGGACACATCAAATCCTGATGTTAGTGGTATCGGAGTACGTCACCGTGAATAACATTCTCGAGTGTGATTAGAACTGACTATGCGCAAGGTTATGATCGGGTTTGTGGGCACTGGGTGGTTCCTCATATTCCTTCTAATCATATACTACATCTTGGGACATGATCCTCAGCTCGACCCGCTTCGAACAATAGATCAACGTGGCCAGAAGTCTCAAAGCCCGAATCAGGTGGATATTGCCTTCTTAAGAAGACTTCGCACAGATCTTTCATATCTAGGACTCGGCTTTTCATGGTTAAATGACCATGAGAAAGGAGGCAAAGTCGAAAAGGCTTTTAATAAGGTAATCACTCGTCATTGCACTTACTCTGGTTACACGACAACCTAGGACGGTCTATTTGGATTTACAGCTTACAGAAATAAGTGTGTCTTACTCATGAGCGATACGCAAATTGCCACCGGATTCTCCATTCTTATCAGCGCCTTGTACGGTCTTTCTCATTCACTTTCTGGATATCACTGGACAACAATCACTTACATTGCGTGAGTTTCCAAGACCTACATCGGAAATCAGAATCTTATGTTATTAGGTGGTTTTCAACAGTGACCCATTTAGCTGCGCTCTCGTGTCTGCGGAACTTCTACATCAACAATATATCAAGATGCATCTGGCGATTGATTCTGATGTTCTTCGTGATCATAATGCTCGTCGCTGCCTTCATCATAGGTACACCCGCGAGGGGCGATCAGTTTTTTTTAGGGGACATGGAGGTAGCAAGGAAAGATTACGCGATTTGTTACTGGATGTCTACGGAGTCTGTGTCCGATATATCATATGCGGCATTTGATACCACCTTCTCCATTGTATTCCTCTTGTTCGGGTTTGTTTCCCGAACTTTGAGGTTTAAGAAAGAATCCTTCAGGCGGATTCAAGATTGTCGTCAAAAGACGCGAGAAAGCCTGGGCAGACTCGTGGCAGGAGATGGGCGCTTCATCTGTCGCTTATTGGGCCAAAGTGTATATTCCCTGATGGTCGCCAAGCCTCTGATAGCGTGTAGACTGTTTGGACGCTTGTACATCGAACTCTTCACTTCATTCTTAGCAGAGGTATGTTTAGGCCCGCTCTTGATCTCATCGGGTTGCCTTTGTTTGCACAACTACTTACTCTGACAGGTATTTTGGATCTCCGTCACAGCGACTTGGGGTCTGACTAGGCTACTCGGACTCCGTAAGAGTTCACTACCTCAGGAGAACACGTGGACGTTCGGGCAGGTAGCCGCTGTAGTGTTGCTGGCCAGCCCTTTGTTCATTTTGTTAGAAGACCTCCCAAGTCTTTGTAAGTTTCCAAAAGTGGTGTTCTTTTCTTCGCCCAATGCCATTTCACCATGTTGATAGCCTGTGCTAACAATACAAAATATCTAGACCAGTCTATCCGCGGTCTAGACCTAGGTAAACGCCAAACTATTCAACCAGCAGTGACGCAAAGTCATTTGAATCATCTAGATATTTTACTAGATCCAAAATTATCCTGGCATCTCTCAACAACTCGAATTGTTACAATTCTTCACGCTTTCTTCACCACGGTACTAGTGGCCTTCCTGTTCATTATATCTGCCGGGGGAAAGACAACTATGTCAGTAGAACTCCTATGGATTGTCCTATTCTATGGCTTGTATCAGCCAATCGTATCAGTCGGCATATTGCTACTAGGCTTTGAGATAGAGGGTTGGGGAGCAAATGCAAGCCGAGGGCAGCGTCTTTTCTTCCCCTATCTTCTAGTGTCTGCCGGCATAGTGGGAATGTCGACCTATTGCTTTTACCAGATGATTTTCTACGCAGACATTTCGACCTGGACCGGCCCAGGCTGGGTAACTCTAGGGTGTGTATTGGTATGCTACGTCGCCTACGTTGCAACTGGCATCTCTTCGTTGCGCACTAGAGAACGCCGAGGTGAGGAGCAGGGCATAGGCATGACCAGCAGTCCATAAAACTCCAGGCAAGGATGATGCACAATTAAGATCTTGGGTGGCCGTTTTTTACGTTTCCAGCAATTGCCTTGACCTCGATGTTGAGTCCTCACATGCGTATTGGTCTTAAAGCACTCACTTTAGCTGAGGAAAACTGCAGTGTCCAATCAATGATCAAGGATAACAATCTTCAGGTCTGAAGATTGCTGTGGAGTATTCCCTAAACTTCCGAAAGATCTTTTTAGAAGACCTTCGGTTAGGAGACTCTTGGAGAAGCATTCAATTCACGAAATGAAAGCCCGGGGACTATCAGCTAAGAAACGGCAAAGCCCAGACATTTTGCGCGGGTCAACTGAACAAGAACGAGGTCCTATGAGAGCTGTAGCTGCATGGATTGACAGCCCGCCGCAGACCCATGTGCAATGGCATGACAGTGGCGTGCCTGGACGGTCTTGGGTGATCACGGAGCATTTTGGGAGTGGACTTTGAGGAGTCAATTCCCCGGATCGACAGGTTCCCCTGCAGGCGTCCCAAGGCGGCTGCTCTCTGGGCGGGAGAGTGTTCCGAAAGCCAAGTAGCTGTTCGGGTAAGACAGGAACATAAATATGGCAGTGGTCCCCTCTGAACTACGGGTTCAGAAGTTGGAGCATGCATGTCATCGGCATCGATACAGCTCTCAATTAGGGAAAACACCTTCGAATTGTCCCAGACAGCGAATTTCCGAGCACACCACCAGCGCAAAGATGCATCCTACGATACGTTGAGCCGATGCTAGCCCCTCTACTTCTCCCCTGTGAGCAATAACAATGGACAAGTCGGACACAGAAGAGACACGAAGAACTCAGAAGAAAGAAAATAGGACAAGTGAGAAACAGGAAAGCCGGTCTGAGTCCTCAACAGAAAAATAAGGGGTTATGGAGCCGACTAAGACCAACACGAGGGAGCAGCAAAAGTTTGCTTTCGCACATGACAGACGGCCCGGTCTCAAACAATGTGACTGTGGCTGGAGATGAGGTTGATTGGGAGAAAGACCGCCAGGAGGTGAGAAATGAGCGGTAAGTGGAAAAAGCGTGGGAGGATTGGCAGCATGACCCAAGGCATTTTTCATCCACCGACCTATGGTCCAGGAGGTAGTGTCCCCCACTGTCACTGTACAGGCGTTGCAGTGGAGGGCCCCGGATCTCTGGCCAACCCACGGCTCACCCCACTGGAACCCAGCTCCCGGATTCAATTGGGAGGTTCCCATTGGGGCGGGTAAAGTGCTGGATAAATAGGCGCAGGACGCTAAAGCCGGGCCAGTGCCGTTGCGCACCTATCCTGTCGGACCCGGGGGCCACCTTCCCAGCAGCTTGTTAGCAGTGCCCCTCCTTCCCTATGACGCGCCCCTCCAAAAAGTTCACGAGACAAGCAACAACGTGGGAGACAGAAGGAGCTCCCCAGCTGGCAGCTTCTTTCCTTCTTTCCCGGTGCAATGGCATCCGCACCTGCCTCCCCCGCCACCCCGCCGCGGCGATAGCTCCTTCCCTCCTTCCCTCCTTCCTCCAAGCCGGCGGGAATGGAAGTCGCGACGGGCAAGTGCAAGAGTCGAGACCGGGCGACCGCCGCTTAGCATGGCAGAGTTTGGGAAAGAGGCAGGGAGGAAGGTCCGGCGCATGGGTAATGTCGTCCATGCAAATTGGAGCATCCCGCTTCTTTTTTTTTTCTTGACGCGCCTCAATGAGCAGGAGTGAGGGGCACTTCGCAGCTGCTGTCACTCACCTCAACACTCTCAGCACAGGTCAACACCAACACCGACACCGACACCGACACCAACGAACGACGGGACACCACCACGCCGGCTGCCGACCGACTGACATCCATCCCATACTGAACCAATTTTTGTTGCTTTCCACTCCCTTTCTCCCGCCAGATCCCATCCCATCGTATCCCAGCGACCAAGCTGCTACGTCCGCCCCTCGTCTCCATCTCCATCTCCATCTCCAGCAGATTCCCCATTTCTATTCCAGCCCATCGTCCACTCCGCCATCCCCTCCCCGTCCAATCCCAGTCATCAGTCGTCGTGAAGCGGGCCAGGGCCGGCGTCATATCTATTTAATCCATTGCGCCCCAGGCAACCGTCTGAACAGCTTTGCCTTGCTCCTTGCTTTCTTCTCCTTCCTCAACGTTCTTCTGTGTCTACTCTCTGTGCTTCCCTTGCGATACCCCTCCCGTTCTTCGGATTGTGACCTGCGCGACGAACTGTCTAACTAGGTTCTCCCCTCGGTGAAACGACACCCGACTGCCCCAAAAACCACAAACTCAGATCCCCAGCGACAGCTCCTCCCCACACAACCGTCACAATGGCCGGCACCGAAGGCAAGAGCGTGAGTTTCCCCTTGGCGCCCCATTGGCGACAGCCTCAATCTCCAAAGGCGCAGCAACTGACCTTAGCAGAACCTTTCCTTCATCCTCAACAAGCCCCACGACGTCGAGTTCGCCGAGCGCCCCGTCCCCAAGCTCTCCGACCCCCACGATGTCCTCGTCGCCGTCAACTACACCGGTATCTGCGGCTCTGACGTCCACTACTGGGAGCACGGTGCCATTGGCCACTTTGTCGTCAAGGACCCCATGGTCCTTGGTCACGAGTCCGCTGGTACCGTCGTCCAGGTTGGCGACGCCGTGAAGACCCTCAAGGCTGGCGACCGCATCGCCCTCGAGCCCGGCTACCCCTGCCGTCGCTGCGAGAACTGTCTGGCCGGCCGCTACAACCTGTGTCCCGATATGCGCTTCGCCGCTACCCCGCCTTACCACGGCACCCTGACTGGTTTCTGGACCGCCCCCTCCGATTTCTGCTTCAAGCTCCCCGACAACGTCTCCCTGCAGGAGGGTGCTCTCATTGAGCCCCTCGCCGTCGCCGTCCACATCACCAAGCAGGCCCAGATCACCCCTGGCGCCAGCGTTGTCGTTATGGGCGCCGGCCCCGTCGGTCTGCTCTGCGCCGCCGTCGCAAAGGCATTTGGTGCCACCAAGGTCGTCAGTGTCGACATTGTCCAGTCCAAGCTGGACTTCGCCAAGGACTTTGCTTCCACCCACACCTACCTCTCCCAGCGCATCTCCGCCGAGGAGAACGCCAAGGCTTTGATCAAGCAGTGTGATCTCGGTGCCGGCGCTGACGTCGTCATCGACGCCAGCGGTGCTGAGCCTTCCATCCAGACCTCTCTGCACGTCGTCAAGATGGGCGGCAACTACGTCCAGGGAGGCATGGGCAAGGCCGACATTACCTTCCCCATCATGGCCCTGTGCTTGAAGGAGGTCACCGCTCGTGGCAGCTTCCGCTACGGCCCTGGCGACTACAAGCTTGCCATTGACCTCGTCGCCAACGGCAGCGTCAACGTCAAGAAGCTCATCACCGGCATTGTCAGCTTCAAGCAGGCTGAGGAGGCTTTCAAGAAGGTCAAGGAGGGCGAGGTCATCAAGATCCTCATCGCCGGCCCCAACGAGAAGGTCGAGAGCGAGCTCAGCACATCTGTCGATCCCAAGAAGGCCGCTGGGAACGGTGGACAGGGTGGATGCTGCTGAAGATGATATGAAATAAGAGTAATGGCGAGGTCGGCGTGCGGAGGACGAAAAGTAGGCGTATGGGCGGTTGGCGATCTATTTCACGGCGCATGCAGCATGTTGGGTCTGACTGAGGGGCACGTAACTGGCATATATGATTCAAATGACGATTTATCCTTCTCTTTCACTCTGTCCACAACGGCAATACCAACGCTCATCATGAACCAGATTGGTCACTCAACGCCTACAGCCGGGCGTGGTACGACAATCTACACCCGGCATAGCTAGCGTCGGCTAATGAAAAGCACAGCAGCAATGATTCTCGGCCGGCAAGCACACATGCCAAGTTGCATCACTTCAACGAGGCTGTCGATGCCACAGCCCATGTCGACACTAGATAACGGATACTGGCAGACTACTCGCAACGGCGAAGCGGCACCGGGTACTCGCTATCTCGAGCCCCATTTCCCCATACCAGCTAGTACCCAAAACACTCAAAAGAAACGAGGAACTGCGCAAGACTCCGCTCTCCCGTTCAGCTGAAGACGCCACAACAGACTAACGGCCACAAGCATCAACTCCAGCTCCCGAATCGGCCTAGCTCGGCGCCCCGGGTCCCACTCATTCCGCCCTCTGCCCCCGGTCCCCGCGGAATATGCTTGATATTTTCCAACACCGTCGGCTCTGACTGCCGTCTAAGACACGAACATCGCGAGTCACAGCACGACATCGCTCTCGCGGACCATCCACCGCGTGCATGTGCAAAGAGAAGGCCTACCGACACCACAGCCCTGCCAAGACGAACCATGTAAAGCCACGCAGAAGCTGAGCAACCCCTCCCCTGACCGTTTCTAGCGCTTCAGCCCACAGTTGGGCGTTCTCCTTGACGAGCACCACAAAACAAGCCTCTGTCTGCCTGTAGATCTGAGAGCCTCGCGCGGAGCTTGACTCTTTGCAAGGGGCTAAGGAAGGACCCTGCAGCAGGCACCATCAGGCATCTCAGCCCAGAGAACACGAGCGGTAACGGACGGCTTCATTGGGCGTCGACAGATGAGATGGCGTCCCCTCCCTTGACTCGTCTCAAGCCATCACGCATTCCTCCTAATCTCTCAGCCCATTCAGCCCATAAGTATGCTCAAACCTCCCAGTCATGGAGGATTAGCATCTCTTGACCCTCAACTCCTCCGCTCCACACAAGACCGTGATTCCGTAGGCCCTCGACGAGCCGTGTCACCAACCTTTAGACATCCACCGCAGCCGTCATCGTGATGGAAAATACCCAACAGCCTCACCCGCAGCCGCAGGCTCAAGCGGCACCACAGCAGCATCATGTCTCGTCGTCTGACACGGCCATCATCACGACTCCGGTATGGCTGACTGTCATCCGCGGGTTCCAATTCTTCTTCGCCATCATCATCCTCGGCCTCGCGGCGGCCATCATCCACTGGGTCTACATGGACGAGCTTGGTCTCGCCGTAGCAATTGTACGTCAGCCCTCTCACTTACACGTACACACTCACCGCATTTGACTAACACAACTCTTCAAAGTCTCTCTTCACATGGATCATCGTCGTCTACTCCACCATCACGGAAAAGATCCCCGGCCTCCGCAAGGCCTACCAGATCTACGCCGTCCTCGCCCTGGACCTCTTCCTCTGCATCCTCTGGCTGAGCACGATGGGCGCCGCCGCCGCCCGCCGGAGCACCTTCACCGTCCCCGTCAACGCGTCCTGCTCCTCGGACGGCTCCACCATCAACTCGGGCCGCTGCACCGTCTTCAAGCGGTACATCGTCATGGGCAACGGCGCCCTCGCCATGCTCTCCGCCATCGCGGGCCTCTCCGCGCTCGAGCTTATCCTCTTCCTGGTCACCTTCATCTGGACGCTCGTCACGTTCGTCAACTGGCGCAAGACGAATGCCCCTGCTGCTGCGGCGGGCGTTAGCCAGGGCGAGATCCAGATGGAGACGAAGCAGCCTTTGTACTCCCAGTCGACATACACCCAGCAGCAGCCGCAGGTGCTCCAACAGCAAGTCCCTCAGCAGGTTCCCCAGCAGCAGCAGCAGTATTACCCCCCTCAACAACAACAGCAGTACCAGCAGTCTCCTCCTCCTCAACAGCAACAACAATACCAGCCGCCTGCTCCTCAGCAGTATCAACAGCCCTCTCAGCAGTACCAGCAGCCCCCGCCGCAGCCGTACCAGGAGATGCCGGCGCAGGGTTACGAGCAGCAGCAGCAGCACCATCAGCAGCAGCAACCTCCGTATAACCCCTCTCCCGTCTCGGCGCCGGGGTCCCCGCCGCCGCAGCAGGGACAGAACTACCCCTATCCTCCCCAGGAGCTACGCTAAACTCACCCATGGAACGATATGAAAAGAATGAATGTGATGGATCATGTTGTGCAGGATGGAAATGGATATTAATACCTTTTTAATCAATGATACCTCAACTCTAGTCTGCTCTCGCACCTGGCTTTCTCAATTAAGCATACCCAGATACCGTGTCTCAATCTTCGTCCCCTCGCCCGCGCCCGTGACCGCAATCTCAACCACCTCGCCGGGGACAATGTCCACCAGGTTGTCCCCAAACACGACCACGTCGTCCTCGCACTCCAACGCGACGCCCTTGACGGGCACCTCGGCGCTGACCTTGACGACGTCCCCCTCGACCACCGCCTTGAGCTCCCGGGGCTTCTGCAGGTGGAGGTACTTGAGCGGCTCGGGCCAGTTGACGTACCGCGCGACCTGCTTCCCGTCCTGCACGAGGTACGCCGCGACGACGGTCCTCCCCTCGTCGCCCTTTTGCCGCGCGGGGACCTTGAACGCTGCGATCTCGGTCGACCTGTTCTCCGGCAGGACGATGCCCCCGGCGACGACTTCGGAGTACGTCTCCTCGCCCGTCTCGACGTCCCAGGCTTTCACCAGACAGTCGACCGTCAGATCCTCGAGCCGCAGGTTCGACCCCCAGATCTCGACCTGGTGCGTCACCTCGACGTCGACGCGGGTGTACTTGTCCCGCGCGTGGCGGTGCTCGCGGCGCGTGATGCCGACGGACAGCGGGGCCATCTCGCGCTTGACGGTGAAGTAGGCGTGCTTTGGGCGGAGGTAGTAGTCGCAGATGGCCCACGAGGTGACGGGCCAGCAGTCGTTGATCTGCCAGACGAGGGCGCCGCCGCAGTACTCGCGCCCGGGGCCCTTCCACTGGCGCTTCCACAGGCGGTACGCGGAGGCGAGGCACTCGGCCTGCATCAGCTGCGTGCAGTAGACGAAGTGCTCGAGCGGGTCCGGGGCGTAGCGGAAGTTCTCGACGAGGTAGAGCGCGATGCGCCGCTCGTGGCCGTCGGCCTTGTTGTGGAAGTCGATGGTGGAGGACTGCGGGTAGCGGTCCGGGTCGTCGCGGCCGCGCGGGAGGAAGGCGTCGATGGTCTTGACGGAGGGGAAGGCCTCCATGCCGAACTCGGAGACGAAACGGCCGACGAGCTTGTCGAAGTTTTGGTACTTTTCCTGGGTGCCGTGCCAGACGTTCCACTGGTGCAGGTCGCCGGCCGTCGGGTCGCGCGTGTTGTCGCCGGACCAGGGGGAGCCGAAGTGGTAGTAGACGTCCGGGATGAGGTCCTTGCACGCGTCGACGAGGATCTTCTCGTAGATGTAGCGCGCGGGGAAGTCGGTCTTGAGCCAGCTGTCGGGGTCCTTGTCGGCGAGGTCGTAGGTGAGGTTCTCGCTCTCGGCGTACTGGTAGTCCTCGTTGTTGCCGGCCCAGATGACGATGGAGGGGTGGTGGCGGAGCATCTTGACGTTCTCGCGGGCCTCGCGGTCAATGGACTGGAGGAGGGCCGGCCAGGTGGGGTAGTTGCCGCAGCCGAACATGAAGTCCTGCCAGACGAGGATGCCGAGCTCGTCGCAGGCGTCGTAGAAGGCCTGCTCCTCGTAGATGCCGCCGCCCCAGACGCGGACCATGAACTGGTTGCCGTCGGCGAGGAGGCGGATCCAGTCGTGGTAGCGCTCCGGGGAGATGCGGGGGATGAAGTTGTCGGCGGGGATCCAGTCGCTGCCGCCGCAGAAGATGGGGATGTTGTTCACCTGGAAGAAGAAGGAGGTGCCCGGCTGCTCCTTGACGGGGCGCTGGACGAGCTCGACCTTGCGGATGCCCATCTTCTTGGAGAGCGAGTCGACCTCCTTGTCGGAGTCGGAATCTGACAAAAGAGTCGCGGTGACGGTGTAGAGGGGCTGCGCGCCGTAGCGGACGGGGTACCACAGCGCGGGGTCCTGGATGTGGAAGGTGGCGGCGACGTCGGCGTCGGGCTGGGCGTCGACGGTCTCGGAGACGACGGGCTTGTCGTTGAGGGAGACGTCGAAGCGGACCTTTGACGCCTTGCCTTCCGTCGTTGCGTGGGCGACGACTTTGGCGGACTTGAGGGACGGGTCGACGGTTGTCTCGAAGTAGAGGTCGGAGAGGCGGGAGGAGTATACTTCGAGGTTGATGGGCCGCCAGGGGCCGCATGTCAGGAGCGTCGGGCCCCAGTCCCAGCCCTGGGTCGGTGTTAGTGAGGATCTCGTGAGAATGTTGAGTTGGGTCTAGACGTACCCAGTGATATTGAGCTTTGCGGACCGCCAACCGCGAGTTGTCGCCGTTCCAGCAGCCCCATTTGTGATCGGGATACTTCTCTACGAGCTTCCACCCGCGGAGGTAGGCGCTGTCAAAGGTGATTTCAAGCTCATTCTCACCTCCGTCCGTCTTGAGTACGGACGTGACGTCGACGCGCTCGGGGGTGAACATGTTGTCCGACTCGAGAATAGGCTTGCCATTGAGCACGACAGTGGCAAAGGTGTCAAGACCGTCAAAGACGAGCACGGCCTTGGCACCGTCCGGGACGGCCCCGTCCGGGGAGGCGAAGGTGGTCCGGTACAGCCATTGAGCCTCGCCAACCCACTGGACGTCGAGCTCGTTCTTGCCGATGAAGGGGTCGGGGATGACGCCGTGATGGATGAGGTCGAGGTGGACGTTTGTGGGGAACTGGCTGACGGGGAGGAGTTTGGCGTCTTGCTTGTCGGCCTGCTTGAAGTGCCAGTTCTTGTCGATGGGCGTCACGGTCCGGGGGGCGGCCATTGTGCTGCTACTGGATGTGTTAGCTGCGCTGGAGCGGTGTGGTAGGCTCGCGTGGAGGCGCATTGCAAATGAATTAGGGTGATGTAAAATGCCAATTGAGGGTATAAGAATGCCGCCACTCACGAAGTAGATGCTGGGAGGTGGGCTGTTTAAGAGGGCGGCGGATGACGAGACGATGTCGGATGGATGAGCACCGAGCGTGGTGCCCCGCGGAGGATGGCGGGGTCGCTGGGGGAAGCTGGGAACGACGACGGGGGTGTCTTCTAGGGGTGAGGGGCAGGTTGGTTCAGGCCAGGTCCCGATTGCTCAATGAGATGAGAAAGACAGAGTGAGTGCTACTTGAACAAGCAATCGTAGCAACGATCTGAGGTATGATGGAGTGAGTACGACGTCAATCTCGAGTACGCAAACTATGAGAGTAGCTCAGACACGAAGTAACCTGATCATCTGAAGGTGAAGCAAGTCATGAGCCGGACGACGCGCCGTCTTCATATACTCCCGCTCATTCGGTCTCTCCACCTCGTCAGTTCACTTCTACACTGTGACCCGACCGAGGCGCCCAGGGTGAAGGATCACCATTGCATTCGATTTTCAGGGATCAGGACGTGTTTCTCAGTCTGAACGACGGGACGACACCCGCCGAGATACATCTCCCTGGCCTTGTTCCCCCACACCGTCCCCTCCATCACCTCATTGTGTAGACTCGGCATGCGGAGAATGAGGGACGCCTCTTCTCTCCAAACTCCTGGGCAGGAGGCGTGAGAGTGTTACATCCCTTGGGTAAAGGCAGCCCGACGGTGTGGTGCATTCACGAGCAAGTCATGAAGGCCGCAGACACAGTAACTAGTCATCTTTTGCGCATTGCACATAACCCGACTTCATGATGGCCAAGACCTGCCTCCTCACAAAATGCCTTGGCTCTTAAATCCAACCTGTCTCAAGGGAATTGCGGCATCTCATCCAATTCGACAACCGCCGTGCTGGATCCAACACCGTCTCTGCCACCGGGAATATAAATCACCACCGAACGGTGGAGCAAGTCGTTCATTTACCCCAAAAACCAACCCCATCCCCAACTCCATTTCCCCAAACCCCTGCTCACCTCGGTGGGGTCCCATCACGGAGGGAAGCCCTCCGTTTTCCTCTTCGGGACATGGGGCTCCATCAAACTCTCCGAAGTGATCGCATGCCTTTTAGCGTCCAGCGAAGACACAGCATCATGACGACTAACACCGAGGCTTTTCTCTTCTGGCCGTCTACTTGCTCACAACTCAAATCGTTGGAGATGCTTGCTTCCTTGGTTCGTGGTACCACTCTGCACCTCGCCGTTTCAGTTGTCTACTAGGTAGTTTTGTGGATATCTCTTACTTTAGCAACCACTGGCGCGGAGGCATTCCCGCCGTTGAGGACTGACGGACACGAAGATTGACATCACCTTCGCCATCTGTCCTGGAGGCCGAGACTCCGTCTGTTTACCTGGTTTACTAATGCATCGCAAGTCGTCCACAAGTACGCAGCAGAATCGGGCAAGTTGCCAACCTCGTGTAGGGGTGAATATGTCATTATTGTATGTAGCTGTAAACAGGTGTATGTGTGCGGCCGGCCCCGACTTGGGAACGAGGTATCTATCCCGAAACGCCAGCTCAACTCGGTTCATGAAGCGAAATCCGCCGCCTTCTCCAGTCGTCAGGTATATCAGATCCCAGCAACATCTCGTCGTCGTCGTCCGAGGCCCTCATCACGGCCCGGCAGAAAGTAGCAACATAATCTTCCAGAAACTCCTCGCAAACTCCAAAGCCCACAAAAGAAATCATATCCATACGACGTCTGCTGCTCCCTCTTCCCATGAGAAAGCGTCGAGCGGGGTTCCAGTCAACCAGCATCAACAGCACTTCCCGCCTCCGCGTCGGTTGGAAAGCGTAAAGACCTCTTCCCAATCACGCAGCCCCCAATTCGCGCCGCTGCGGGTGTTCCGTCTGCCCCTCCGTCTCCGCACGGTGCCGGCATCGTCGAGCGTCGCGCCGGTCATGGAACTCTTGATACTCGCCCCGTCGCTGGCGCCCGCGTTCCAGCCCCCGCCGTAGCCGTCGCCGTACTGGATGCCGCTCATCGGGTCGTCCGGATCAATGTCGCCCAGCTCGATCTTGGTCAGAATCATGCGCGCCAGCCTCGCAAAGATCTCGTCCACGTTCTCGCCGTTGAACGCGCTCGCCTCCATCACCACGGGGATCCCGACCTTGCTCGCCCACTGGTTCGCGTCGGAGTTGCTGACCTCGCGGCCCTCGGGGGCTTCCGACGCCTTCTGCTGCGTGCCGAGCGTCGGCAGGCTGGTGCCGGCCGAGCCATTTGTGAAGTAAGACATGGAGCCGACGCTGCTCGGTGTTGGCGGGGGCAGGCTCGTGTCGATGAGGGGGTCGGAGGCGAGATCGAGCTTGTTGCCGACGAGCAGACAAGACAGATTCGGCGAGGCCAGGGCGCGGGCATCGTTGAGGAAGGGCTGCAGTCCGCGGAAGCTGGTGTGGGATGTTACGTCGTAGACGAGGATGGCGCCGGCGGCGCCTCGATAGTATGACCGCGAGACGGAGCGGAATCGTTCGGTGCCGGCAGTGTCCCAGAGCTGTCGCCGCCGTCGTTAGCTTCCCTCCTCGCATTATTTTTCATGTCATAAGTTGTATCGTGCGTACCTGCAGCTTTATGCGTTTCCGCCGGGATCCGGTGCCAACCTTGATGATCTTGCTCGCGAACTCGACACCGATAGTCTGGGACGATAAGACCCGCCATTCGTTCTTAACGAAGCGGTGCAGAAGGCAGGATCTGAATGCGCAAATACAACGTCAGCCGTGTCTCGACTCTCAAGTGGTTCATCGCCGGTGCTCGCGTGGTGTCCTGGGCGTCACTCACTTTCCCGTCCCGCTCGGTCCCAAGAGAATGATCTTGGCCAGGTAATCGTACATGCTCCCCAGCTCCTGCGCCCCCCGTCAGCATATTTTCGTCTCTTTTTCGACATCGGATCGAGGTGTCGGAATGTCCTGACCTGCTGGCCAGCGGTGCCATCGCTTTCCTCGCTGGCGGCGCTGGAGCGACGCGGTCTCGTCATAGTGGCGGTGCGGAATGTTGTGTTGCGGTGATCGGTTCGGAAAAGTCGGGCAACGGACGGCGCTGCGATAAGGACGGATCGTGGGCGTTTGTTGGTAAGCAGCAGAGCGAAAAACGAGCAAGGAACCGCGACTGCAGAAGAAAAAAGCAAAGACCAGAGCAAGAAGAAAAACCAAACAAAATCGTCAGGCGGCGGCGGCCTCTGACTGGGCGCGACGTTGAGGTCGCAGCGAGCAGTTTGGACCTGCGTTTCGTATCGTGTCGGGCAAGGGAGACGGACTGGATGAGGCGATTGATGTACAGTGCTGGTTGATGCAGCAAAGCAAAGCAAAGCAGTCAGTCAGTCAGTCGGTCAGTTGCAGGTGCGAGGGACCAGAGGGAGAAGGTCACTGCAGCAAGGGCGATGGGCAGCACAACACAATGACGGAAGACGCAAAGCACAAGGACCTGACTAGGACCCAGAACCCGGAACCCAGGCCCCAGGTCCTTGCCCAACTTGAGGTGTCCTGTGACATGGGATGGCCGCCAAACCGAGCACCTCACAGCACCTGGACCACCACCAACACCTGCTGAGTCCACTGAGTGTGGTCCACGTCGATACGCGGGAGGCTCGAGCGCCGGGCCTTTTTTTCATGTTGTTTTTCTGAGGAGGATGGGCAGCCACACGCGTGGCTCCGATAAGAGACTATCTCCGGTACGTACCGTCTTATCAGTGGGATCCACTGATGGAAAGAACAGGCGGGTACGAATACGTACCGCAATGGGCAGTCAAGCAGTCCAGTCCACAGGGCACTCATCAGTCCTGGTGTCTTAGGTTCACTGACAGCAGCCACCAATGACACCCTCAGCACCTGAGCAGGGACCACAGCTCACCGCAGTCGCACACCGAGGCCCCGTACCGAGGCTTGACATCACCGGACTACCGAGCTTCAGGGGACCGGCTGTAAGCTCACGCCTCCCGCATCAACGACCAACATTCTATCACTCTCAACACATGTGACGAAACACGTTTAACTTTCTGTAAAAACATTCAAGCATCATGAAGATTGACGGCCATACGTTCATCATTTCAGGCGGGTAAGCAAGGCGTCCCTGTTATGCTAATTGAAACCGTGGTGTCCCTGATCACATGCCAAACACCAACATCATCAACTCATGCTGACTTTCATCCAATAATAGAGCCTCTGGCTTAGGTCAAGCTTGCGTGGAAGAGATATGCAGAAGCGGCGGGAATGTATCCATCTTGGACATGAATGAGGACCTGGGCAACGAGCTGGTCGCCAAGCTGGGCTCCTCCGCCAAGTTCTTTGTCTGCGATGTCCTCGACACCAAGAGCATCGAGGCCGCTGTCCAAGGCACCGCCGACTGGGTGAAGCAAACCGGCAAGCCCGTCGGCGGCGTCATCCCGGCCGCTGGAGTAGGAAACCCGGCAACGGTAAGCCAAGTGTTTCCACTGAGACCACGCCCCCATCGCTGACCACCTCCAGATCCTCGACCGCGACGGCAACCCCTTCAGCCTCGACCAGTGGGACTTTGTCCTCAACATCAACCTCCGCGGAACAATCGACCTCACCCGCCAGGCCCTCGCCCTCATGGCCAGGAATGAGCCCTCCGCGCCGGACGGCGAGCGGGGTGTTGTCATCATGGTCGCCTCGTCCGCCGCCTTTGACGGACAGAAGGGCCAGGTTGCCTATGCCGCCAGCAAGGGCGCCGTCACCGCCATGACCCTCCCCATGACGAGAGACCTCGCCCGCTTCGGTATCCGCGTCGTCACCATCGCCCCGAGTCTGTTCGAGTCCCGCATGACTGCCGTCATGGGCCAGAAGGTCCGCGCCAGCCTGGAAAAGGCCATGGAGTTCCCCGTCAGAGCTGGCAAGCCTGAAGAGTTCGCAGCGCTGGCGAAGCACGCTATTGAGAATGTTATGCTCAACGGGACGGTGCTGCGGCTGGACGGGGGTATGAGGATGCCCAGTAAGATGTAAGATAGTAGTCAGCAGTCTAAAAGAAAGAGCCCAGATAATTTTCGACAGAAGTTGACACGTTATTGAATCACCAGGTAGATAGAATCAGCAAGTGTCGATTGGCAACCTAATATACAGATTTCTCTGCCGCGATGCTCGAGACACAATGTAATGTCCCAGGCCTGTCTCCTCCGTGGCATACCTCGATCTAGTTCACATATTATGTATACGAACCTAGTCGGATATGGCAAACCAACGCAATTCCTCCTCCCAAACCTCGTCGACACCACCAGACTCGTCCTTCTTGGGCATGAAGCGGTGCGCGAAGATGCCGTTTCCGACGTCGACCGGGAAGTAAACGCTTTCAAGACTCGGGCACATTCGGAAAAGCGCCTCGGCGTTCTCACCCCGGTCCTCTTCCGGTTCCTGATTGTCCCGAGCCTGCTCATAAGCGTCCCAGTAGTGATTGCCATCGCCATCGCGACCAAGCTCGATCTCGCCACTTCCGCTCTCGTCCCCTGGGCAGCATTCCCCTGGGAGGCAGTACCCGCAGATTTCTATCATGTTGCGTTGAATTTCGACCACATCCTCCTCGGCAGGATCGGTTAGGTCCGTGAGTGCCAGAACCTTGAGGTGTTGGAATGGCTCGAAGAAGGGGATCAACGCCTGCGATTCTCTCGGTCAGCTCTACAATCATTGAATGGTTGGGATCCGTGGAATCAATGAACAACATGGAAGAAAACAGAAAAAGATGCAGAAACTGGAACCTTACCGAGATCATAAGGTCGTCCGGCACGTCTCCTTTGACAAACAGAGTGGTGACGTCCGGGAAGAAGTCGTAAATCTCAGCAACGTCGCCGAGCTCCCAAAGTGCCTTTCGGATGCTAACAGTCTTCAAGTCGAGCGATTGTGCGACTTTGGGGGGACCCATCACGTCACTCAGAGAAAGGTCAGCCGGTTGGTCTCCGACGAGGTTGAGTTGCAGGGCGTCCAATTGAGGGAAGACTTTTGGGATGAAGTTGATGGATGGTCCCGATTCGGATATGGTGAATCCGTAATGAAACTTCCTGACAGTCGGCAGCACAATTTGGTTCTTGAGAAGCTGACCTTCCAGAGAAGCGCCGAATGTAGGCTCATGAAACAGGTTGAGGTGCAGGTGGCTCAGACCGGGCATTTGGCTAAGGAGTATCGCAAGGCCGGCAGGCGTTTTCTGCTCCCAAGCCGAATTCTTCTCATCTCCCAAAAGACTGAGCTCCAGGTGCCTGAGCGGTGTCAGCGCTGTTCCATTGGTTTTGTTGTTCTCGTGATGCAGGGCGAGCACTTCGGTTATGAAGGGACAACAGGCGAAAATTCGGGACTTACTGTATGACATGCAGGATGCTTCTGTTGCCTTCAATAGCCTGGATCATGGGCAGGAGCTTGTGGTATCTAGCCCAATTCTTTATGGTAGTGAAGATGAACGGTATAGACATCTCTCGAAGGAACTTGGAAGTGCTGGAAAGCCGGATGATATCGCGTTTGTCTCCGGGCATGTATGATGGTCCTTTGGTTCTGACACAGTGACTGATGATCTCAAGTACAAGCTCTCTCGGGAGAGTGTCAAGGTACGTCTTTGAGTGGAAGACAGGCATTTCAAGAGACCGGTCTGGTTCCTTGACAAAAGCGCTGCCAACGCTTGTGCCGGGCGACTCCTGATCAACGTCCATCGGGATCTTGAACAGCTTAGCTCGGACGCGGGGAGAGATGTGTTGTGCAGGTGTGGTGGGCGATTGGTCTTTCGAAAGCAGAATGGTTGGATAAGGAAGGATAAGTTCTAAAGAAAAAGAGGAAAGAAAAAGAACTTGGGTTTGGGCAGGCGATGTTGTGCGAAAGGTGAAGTTGGTGGGTTTGTTCAAGGCGAGAAGGTGCGTCAGCCGGTCAGGTTCTGGAAGGTAGGCACCTGCCTTGAGCTTCCTGCTTTGCTCCTTCTCAATCAGAACAACAAAATTAATCTTCGTCACAAAACCCAGAGGCAACTCTGAGAGGTAAAAACAAAGAAAATGAAAGAAACAAGCGTCTACATAAGGAATTGAGTGTTGCAGCTTGACATTTAGCTAGGATAGCAATGGGTAATCGGACATGGTAGTCAGCAATTCAAGATGGGGCTCAGATGTCAAGCAGAGAAAGCTTGCGGCGTCTACGCAATAGCGCATACTCAATCATCAGGCAATTCCATCAGGCATTTCAAGTAGGACTAGTAGTAGCAGGTGTTATTCGATCGATCAACTAGTGTACATGCTTTCTGTTGATACATACTGCACCCCGGGTCCAGCTCCGTTCTAGAAAGTGTCTGCCCTCGGCTTCAACTCTTCAGAAATCTCAGGCCAGTCTACATCCTCCTCACACCGGAATCTTACAAATCGCCCAGTATCATCTCTTACAGGCATGTAGCGATTGCCCTGACGCCATGTGGTCTGGAAGTACAAGGCTTCGAGATCCGGGCATTCCCTGAAGATGTCCCTCGCGTTCTCTTCCTGGCCTTCGGCGGAAAGGCGATGCTCTCGGGCCATATCAAGGGCTTCGCGGTAATAATCTTCGATGAAGGAATATCCTAGGCAATTGCAGTCCCCTTCCTGGCCTTCTTCCCAGACAAGGTCCACGTTGTCTTTCGTAAGATACTTTTCACATTCGCAATCCTCTCGAGCTATGGACAAATACTCCTCTAGATCTTCAGCATCGATGGGAATGAGACCAGTGAGTGCCAAAGACCTAAGGTTTCGAAAATTCTTCAATGTCGGAATCAAGTCCTGATTTTCCCAAAGTCAGCCCCAAAACAATATACAAAATAACGAAGAGCCGGCATCACCGAAATCAAAAGGCTAACAATATCGCCCCCAATGATCAAGCTTGTAATGTCCGGAAAGAGCTGGCAGATGTCTCGGAGACTGATGAATGTCCAAAGTCTACTGTGCAAGCTGAGCGTGCGTAGCTCTAGCCTAGGTGCGATAGTTGACAATCCAGATACACTCTTCAGAGAAGTAAGCGGCCCGAGATGAAGATGAAGGGCCTGCAGTCCCGTAAAAGCTGACGTGATGAAGCTGACCGAAACTGGTGGGTATAGCATTAAATACGATATGTCGTACTTGAAATTCTTGACGGTTGTGATGTTGATACGCTGCTTCATGAGCTCGTCTTGGAAGTCGGTCGTGAATGACTTCTTTACCCATCGCATGTTCAGGTCTAGATCTCGGAGATTTGGCATGCGGCCTAAAAGCCTTGCTAGACGGGAAGGCGTGCATGGTTCCCACAGAGTATTATAGCCCTGGGCGGTTGACAATAGTCTCAGATGTCTGGTGGAAATCAGCGCTGTGCAGATTATGGTGCAGCTCATTCAAATCCGGATGAATGGGGGAAGGGACAAATACTTACTGGACGATTTCGAGAATGCGGTTGTTCTCGAGAACTTGAACATGACCCAGGAGTTCAGCTTGGCTGGTGCGAAGCCTCAATGTCTTGAAGAGAATCGGCACGCACATCTCGCGAAGGCTCTTGTCCACGAGAGAAAGCTGTGAAATGGTGATGGTCCTGTTCACTGTGATGGTGTTGTTGAGCGGTCGTGGAGGTACGCAGAGCTTGATGATATCGAGGATGAGTTCTCTCGGGAGAGTGACGAGGTAGGTCTTGGCCGAGGCAGGCCCGGCTAGAGAACTATTGGATCCTTCGGCAACAGGGCCGCTTTCAGCATCAGTCGCGACGGGAGATTCCATTTCGACGTCCATCGGAGATGCGGACGACCTAGGCGTGTGGATGGAAGCGTTTCTAGATTCTTGGCGCCGCCGGTTGGCGTTGGGTAGGTCGGTGAGACGGAGTTGGCATGGGAATGATCCACTTTACCGGTGGGTGGAAAGTCAAGTACCAAGGTAGGTTTTGGTCAAAACTAAGGTACTGGAGGCAGGTGCCGCGGCAGAGGTGAAGTGAGTTTAGGTTGTCAAAGGGGAAGGAACGTCGTTGGGACCCACCCCTGCCATTGCCACACACCCCTTCAGAGGCAGGCGCGTCCCTCGAGCAGCCCATGGATTTACCGATCACAAGGAAAGCAATGGAGATTTATTGCATGCCTAATTTCAACCCGAGACACATGAACTGCAGCTGTATAGAGAACACCCAACAGCCTCCTTGACATCATTTAAAGACATTAAGTATGCTCATCGACAAGAAAGCAAATGGAAGGGCTCGGAAGTCAAAGCTCAGGGATGGCACTGTAAAATGGGAGGCATAACTCAAGGAAAGCGGCACGTTGTAGAATAACTGCCTGAGATTCCACAAGAGGCCGGCTAATTTCCATGCGCATGTAATTACTCCTGTGGAGGACGACGATAGTAACAACGGCGACAATGATGGCGGCGGCGAACACGATGAAGACAGCAAGGTTCGACTACAGGAAAAGCAGTCGCTCAAGCACAGAAAACATAGGCGGTCTCTTCTGGAAAGAACAAACTGTAGTCTATCTAGACAGCAAAAGCTTTTCCCTCGTAAACTAACTGGTATATGCCTAACGTACGCACTGAGCCTCTTCTTGTATCCCAAGCACATGTCCACCTCAACCAATCCACCACCGTGTTCAGAACTCTGTGAAGATTGTAGGCCAATCCTGATAAACGTCGGTCATGACAGTGTCAACGTTGCCCATATCATTCTTGAAAGGACGGTAGCGAGTAGAGTAAATATCCAGACGCTGCTGAAAGTACACGGTCTCAAGTCCAGGACACTTCTCGAAGAGACTGATTGCATTCTCCACTTGGTCCTCTTCCATAAACAAGGAGACATACCGCTGAGCCATCGCCTGAAACTTCCAGTACTTCCTGACATTGTAATGGCATTCGTCACAACTGCAGCTAGTCTGGTCGATGGTACATGGGTCTTGGCCGACACAACAGTCGCAAACGCAAGCGCCCTCCTCGTCGAGCGCGTTAGCCATTACCTCGCCAACGGTGAGGTCGAAGAGATCAGTGAGTCCGAGAATCTTGAGCTTTTGAAATCGCTCGAAGATTGGAAGAACGGTCTTGATTCGCTTAATTAGTTGTGCTGTTCGAAAACAAGACGAGTAACGTAACTTACAGAGAGCTTGAATCTTTGGATCTCGCCCCCAATGATGAGGTTTGTAACACCAGGGAAGAGGTCGTAAATCTCGTTGAAGTCTCCCGCTTTCCAGCTAGACTTGGTCAGGCTTAGAGTATGTAGGCTCAGCTTGGATGCAATGGTAGCCAAGCCAGGGATTGTCTTCGGGGACCTGCCCAGCATGACCGTGAGGTGGAGGGCGTTCAGTCCAGTAAAGACGGTAGGAATGAAATGGGTCGTGCTCTCTGCGAAGTGCTCGAACTTTGTGACGGTAGGAATGGTAATGCGCTGCTTGAGCAGTTCATATTGAACGGCGACCATCAGACTCTGGTCTCCATCCTCGAAGTAAAGATCCAACTGTTGGAGGTTTGGCATCTGGCCCAGGACGCTCGCAAAGTGGGCAGGCGTGTCCCGATACCAAGACTCACTCGCGTTGCCTGAAGTCTCGAAGGGCAGAATAGAAATGATTCTCAGACGACTGCTTCAGATTAAAATTGTCCAAACATCATTCGAGGCATATTGCACCAGCTCAAGGGAGAGATAGACGTGTGGAAGGAGGGGCTTGAGACTCACTGGATGGCACTGAGGACGTCGCGGCCTTCAATCCCTCGAACAAGACGAGAGAATTGGCGATGATTAGTGCGCATCTGCACCATGTTGAAGAGGGGTGGAATGCACATTATCCGAAGCCTCTTGTTGACGGCAGAAAGCTGGGCGACATCTTGTTTAGGCCGGTAGGCCGGGCCGCAGAGGCGAATGATGTCGAGGATGAGCTCTTTTGGGAGGGCAAGGAAACTTATTTTGGCTGGATTAGGGCTGCCAGTATTGGATTTCTCGATGACAATGCCGCCTCTGTCGCCATTCTCTGATGTCGTCCCCTGTCGTCGTTCTCTGTCGTCGCCTCTATCGCTACCTCTGTCATCGTCTGCGCTGGGAGATTTCACCATGATGTCTGTCGGAGGCGTCGGCGATCCAGCAATGTTGAGGAAGAGGCGGCGCGATTAGGTATTCTCAAACGGGCAAACCTGGTTTTATTGCCAAGAGGATGGAAGATGGAAGAGGGGCTTAGTCGAACAAGGTGGGTGTTGTCAACCTAGCTCAAGGCACGACGAGCTCAGCTGTTTGTTACCTAATGCAAGGTGAAAACCTTCAGACTCCATCCGTGCAGGTGCAACAAAGAGTCTAGCACAAGAAGGCACGCCTCTGGTGCCTGGTGCTTCCCATGTCTCCATCATCTTGTGGGCACAGTGCTTGCTGCATCTCAAACATCCAAAGATGTTTGCTAATGTGACAAAGGCTGGAGGCGTCATCAAAAGTTATTATCCAAGACTATGAGATAACCGCCTGTAGATGAGCTGTTCTAGGTGTCTTTCTTGTGCGTTTCTCTTGTTTACCTACCTAGATGTCTCACCCACCTTTAGCAATCAGATTATTCTGATCACTTGCTAATAGTTTGACTGACTTTGTCAATTGCTTTAGTAATAGAGGCAGAACAAACTGCGCATCTGGTTCAATCTGTGAAGACCTCTAATTACTCCATGACATTGTACATCTGCTAAGGCAGCGCAGACAGCCTTGGATAAAATGGGCTGGTAGCAGGATCAAAGGCCTCTGAGTATTAGGCATGGCTGCTATAATTCTATCTCTTGAAGTGTATGGTATTGTACGATATGTAGACACGCATGGCATGTTGAATGGAAATCTGATAGAAACTGCGACAGTTTCCTCTGATGATATGAACAATTTCAAAGATTGCTGGTGATCGAAATCAAGCTTTCACTGCGATGACTCGATGAGGCTAGTGAACTTATAGAATATGCAGAGACTGGGCAACCGCCACCTTTTGAGGAGTTTGAGGATTTCACGGCTCTCATATCGTACACTTGTTAGCAGTTATTTGGGTGTGTTCTACGAGCCTCCTGTTTCGTCGTTTGGAAAGCTGAGGCCTGAAGAGATGAAGAAAATGACGCATGATAGGAGATAGACGAACGTAAGTAGCTGCCAGAGTGTAGTTGAGCTCACAGAGTGTAGCCAGGCTCATAGAGCGTATCTGAGATAGACACAGGAGTAGCTACTTACCGTCTTGGAATACCCGACAATAGAACCTCATCTGCAAGTTAGTTTTCCTTACGAAATGTCTGAACGGCAGGTTTCTTCGCGCATATTTCCCGAGATTACTACCCTCAACAACGCCAGCGACGGGCGCATGGAGCCGGATATAAAGTCATCCAGGGCCGATTCGAAAAAAGTTATTACGTCTGCGAAGGTTATCCAAAACCTAATGCAGCACTGTGGCGTTCGGGAATGGGGCAGACCAGACAGTCGATGAGCGCCTGGACCTCTTTATAACAGGAGGAACAGGAAGTGAGGCAGAGTATTGCCGGTCTAAACACGATGAAGGACTTACGAGAAGAGAATGCTGGATGCGGAGATGCAAAGATATGGTTGTTGTCAATGCCCTAGATGAAATCCGCTCGAAATGTCCTGATAGAATAGATATTTTTATTACATGCACCATGCGCAATTTGTCTAGCTAAGATGTTGGCAACTGGTCGAAACCAACCACCGGGGGAATCATTTGACGCGGGAAATCATTACAACCAAATGAGGTATAAGCATGCCCCGACCCTTTCCAAGACACTTTTGGTCCAGAGACGTGGCGAACATTATCGGAAACACGTGTCTCTTTCCTCGTTTTAGACCTTGTCGCCGACGACGGTCTGGGCGTGGACGTCGTCCTGGGCCGCGGCGGTGGGCTGGTTCTGGCCGAGGAACTTTGTCTTCTTGAGCTGGTTGAGGTGGTCCTCCTCGCCGTCGAGGTGCTTGAAGCAGAACCAGAAGGCGACGCCGCCGACGAAGGCGATGATGGCGACGGAGGTGTAGTTCCAGACCAGGAGGGGGTCCTCGGACAGCGGGGTCCAGGCCTGGCCGATGGCGGCGGAGACGGCGCTCATGGCCAGGTTGACGGACATGACGAGGGACTTCATGTTCTCGGGGGCCTTGGAGAAGGCGTACTCGTACGAGGTGACGTTGGTGAAGATCTCGGCGAGGCCGATGAAGATGTAGGGCAGGCACTGGGCCCAGACGTTGATGTCGGCGGGGCCTTCCTCGCAGACGGTGGCGAGGTTGCCGCAGGGGGACATCTGGTAGATGTAGTGCTGCATGACGGCGGCGGCGACCATGGAGGCGGCGGCGAAGAAGAAGCCGGTGGTCATGCGCTTGATGGGGGTGAAGTTGAAACCCACCTTACGGAAGAGGGGGTAGACGCCGTGGTC
>JABGLZ010000339.1:0-24113 GCA_014705045.1 Colletotrichum theobromicola | reverse complement strand
CATGATGATGATGGAGAGGGGGTTCAGGTTCTGGATGACGTCGTTGGGGGCGCCGCCGAGGACCATGGAACCGGCCTGGGACGTCAGGTTGTTGGTCATCTGGTTGTAGGCGAGGAAGAAGACGGGCAGGAAGAGGAAGACCTTGCAGGCCTTGAGACCACGTCTGCACTCGTCGACCCAGGCATCGTCGTAAGTCAACCAGCCGGGGCGCTCAGCGACGGGGACGTTGCTGGGCTTAGCCATGTCCCAGTTCATCTTGCCGAAGCCGCCGGAGCGCTTGCGGGCGAAGTTGGTCATCTTCAGGAACTTCTCGAGGACGGAGCCGGTGGGGGGAGTGAGGTGGTACTTCTTCTTGTTGGACCAGAGGACAACGGGGCAGATGAGGAAGAGGATGGTGGGCAGCAAGAACGCCAGCCAGAAGCTGTGGTACTTCTCGACGAAGACCATGGAGACCTGTCCGGAGACGGCACCGACGTTGATGCAGAAGTAGAACCACAGGAAGACACGGGTGTTGGTGACGGCGGGGTCGACAATGACGCGCTCGCCGTTCTGAACAACCACGCGCATGCGGCTGTCGGGGTTCTGCTCGGCGAGAAGAGGGGAGATGTTGGCCTTGAAGAGACCGGTTCCCGTGCAGAGGGTGAAAAGGCCGATGAAGAAGGGGGCGAAGGCGGTCTTGCCCTTGTCGAGCACGGAGGGTGCGGCGGCAACGGTCAGAATGACGTGGGCGAGGGTAGAGACGACGATGGCGATGTGAATGACAACGTAACGGCCAAACTTGGCATCGGCCAACCAGGCACTGTGAAAGTTAGCCGCTTGTTCTCTCGCATTAGGTCTACTTGAGGGTTTGCAACTCACCCGAACAGAGGGGTGATGTAGGCCCAGAACATGTTGACGAGAGAGACACCCTGGGAGGCTCTCTGACCCATGCCCAGAGCGCCGGGAACGCGGTCGTCGTCGCTGTAGGTGGCGCCGGTCCTGGAGCCGGCGGGCATGGGGCGCATGACGAAGTTGGTGTACAGGACGGAAGAGCCGTAGTAGGAGAAACGCTCGCAAAGCTCGGCGAAGGCGATGGTGTACATGCTCCATTTGATAGGGCCGGAGACACGACGGAGGGTGCGAAGCTCCTCCTCGGTGGGCTTGTCCGGGTACTCGTCGTCGGACTTGGAGTCGTAGGCGTACTCGGTGACGGGGGGAGCGGCGGCGGCGGTCACGTCGAAAGAGCCGCGGCCGGCCTGGATCTCCTTCTCGGTGCCCTGGACGGTGGCCGCGGGGACGTGGGCCTTGGCCAGGACATCGTCCTGGAATCCTCCAAGGTTACTCATGATGAGTTCGCGGGAGCTGTGTTCCTGGCGGGCGATTGGGTTCAAGAACAACAACAAGGGCAGGAAATCCCGATTAACGATATGCGACAAAGACACGAGTTAACGAGTCTTTTCGACAGCAATTGACAGGTAGGGGTCCTGTTGGCCGTGGTTGAGAGGCTGCTGATCGCAAGAAGAGAAGGGAAGGGGAGGGCTATCGTCTGGCAGGGCGTCTCATGGCAGACGATTTATATTTCCCAGCGGCAACATTGGCAGGTCGCATCACAGCTGCATTCGGCAGCCGGTAGGTATCCGCAGATAGAGAGACATGGGACATGGGCGGGATGGCTAGCGTGTGGAAGGGTGGAAGCATGGACTGGGGGTGAAGGGGAAGAGGGCCGGGGGGTGTCAAGGACATGGACTCGTCTAGCGCGGAGGGAGTTGGCAAGGATGGGATGGGATGGCAACAGAACTCACGGGGGTGGTTCAACAACCACATGAACTCTGCAAGGTTCCTGTGGGATGGGGGGAGATGATCGTGCGTGGGCGTGGGCCACCCATATCGCGCATACCATCGCCACGGGACGGGAGGCAAAGGACACCCACGCCATGTTTGAGTACACATACAACACGACAATACACTGTAGGTCTCCATGAGTATCACATCGCAGCACACACGACATCAGCCTCTCTGTATGGGCGATGAGGATGGTTACAGCGACGGGGACCGCGAGGGGTCTGGGGTCGGACAGGGCATCCACCAACCAACGACCAACAGGAACCCAGTCTCTGCAGTGAGAACACTGAAGGGTCCGAGTCGTTCGCTCAGCACCGCTGAGCAGCCGTCGGAGATGGGCGGGCAAGGCGCTTGCAGGATGAAGACGGAGCGGTCCAACAGGTGAGAGTCCGCGGCCCAAGACCAGGCTGGACCGAGACAGAAGTCATGGAAATGTGGACTGAGGGAGGAAATGATGGGCTATGGATGGATCATGGACCTGATGGACCACGACGGGCTCCAGGACAAATGGCCCGATTAGGCAGGTCGAGGATCGGGGGTAATAGATAGGCGGCGGCGTATGTTGTCTGGGGAGAAGGAGAAAGAGAATCAGGCCTCAGCTAAGAGACAGTAGACTCGACGAGACAACATGATTCGTTCATTCGTGGTTCAGGTCACACAGTCAGACCGGGCAGCTCAGCAACTCAGCTTGCTGGAGCATATCAGCAGCAGCAGCAGCAGCAGCAGCAGCAGCAGCAGCAGCATCGCATCACTATGAACTGTCCTGTCGGTCTTGGTCTTCCTCAGCGGTAAGAGAGAGGGCTGAAAAGGCCTGCGAGAAAGGTTGGACCGTAAAATGCGACCGCCGAGCCTCTTGGCAGCAACGTTGATCGACCTTGGCATCGACGCCACTCGCAGCCTGGTGAGCCGTCATTGGCGCGCTCCCCGGGCAATCTGCTGTTTTGGTGCTGGCGGGAGGCGCCCGTTGGTGGCTTCGGTCGGTTTTTTTTCTTCTCTTCTCTTCTTCTTGTCTGTCTCTAACTTGTAGGGGAAGTGGTGCGTCCAACGTGCCAACGAAACCCTCTCTCAGAGATGGTGCGGGAGGAAGTGCGCCCGTCAGCTGCGATTCCTGCCTTGCTGCACGACCAGCTTCTGGCGCGCCTTCGAGAAGAAGTTTGGCCTGCACGATGCGCGGGAGGCGGATCATGGAGGGTGGCTTGCTGATAGCCGAGAGCGTGAGTGCCACACTGCCTCCATGATTTGCTGGCTAGTCACCGGAAGGATTGCTCGTATATTGCTCCTCCATTGAGTCCATTCTGTTCATGGACGGCACAGCAGTAGCGAAGGGCTAAGAGAGGAGGTTGGTGGTGTTGAAGTTCCAACTCCCCCCCATGATCGCGCCCGTCGATGATACGGTTCTGCTTCGCCAAGATAAGGTTATGACAGAGAAAGGAAGGAGGTCGTCGTTCCATGGACGGCCGAATGGGTGGAATCGGCCTTGGCTCATTATTCAGTTGGACAGCTGAGTGAGGGGAAAGTGTCCGCATCCGTTTACCACAAGAAGATGAGAGATGAAGCTTGAGGCGAGACGCATTCAGGGCCGAGGATTGCCGCTGAATGACGCTGTCATGGCTGCCACCTTGCTGTCTGTCTCTCGAAGCAACGTCTCACACCAACTGCTTGCTGCATCTTTGGATTCTGCCCTAGGAAGATGGCCTCTGCAAGTCGCCCTCGTACGCAGAAGACGCGTAGGCGGTTCAGAAATGCGCATGGGCCTACAAAGTATCCCCAGCATCAACAGCAGACAAAAACACCAGACGCACAGCTTGCTAGGTTACGAATAAGCTGCTTGTGTCTGCCGTGCCACTAAACCCCGGCGACCTTCCCAAAAGATAAGAGCCGTTTCGATGGCCCATGAGCTTAATGTCCCTGCGGCCCACGGTCTAATCGTGGGGGGTCTTCTGGTTGGTCCCGATAGAGGAGGCTATTCCCAGTCCAGCGAGCCCGTGGCCAGCAGCACCCCGGGGGATTTTTGTCTGCAGTTCTTGGTACTGGCTCCGGCCCCATCCAGAGGGCCTTTTGGATCCCTTGTCTTCGGAGAGATGGCCGACTCGGATTGGCTCTTCGTATCGTACATACTGTTGTGCTCCACTGAATACCGCCGAAATTTGTGCAGTAGTCCCAGGGGGGGGGGTCTTTGGGAATGTGGGAGTGCCCGGTCTCACTTTGCGTTAGCGCTTTGGTGTCAGGTAATGGTAGTCTTAACAGATATCTATCTTGCAGAAGCTCCCTTTCTGTTAGTCAAGCCGTGCCAGATTCCTGGGCTGCGGGCTAGATAGACGCAAAGATATGGGGCTCAGGGACCAAAACGAAAGGTGGTAGAGGATTCATAAGGAATACGGTCTTGGCTTCATATTCGCATTTCCAAGTCTCGAATGGCCCTTCAAAAGTGCCCCCCCGTTGCGCTCGCTTTCGTCCAAAGCCAAGACGCCAGTGAAGGGCATGTTCCCAGCCGGCAAGCTTCGCCTCATCGCTTGTGTCCTTGTTGGCACAGCGTTAGTGCCCGCCGAGGCATTGGCATCGAGCAAAAGTTCGAACATACCCTGGGAGTACCCCGAACCCCACGCGACCAGAGCCCGTCTCAGTGTCGCGTGTCAACTGTCAGTGGGCGTGCCGCGGTACGGATACACAGACCAGAGGAGAAGCCCGCCGCCGAGTGAGATGTATCCGTACTCAGATTGTCAATCAGATTCATAGTGGCGCCAGCGCATGGCCACACCACCCCAGAGACTGTTAAACGCGGGATGTTGCCGCTGAGAGCCTACTTTCTAACCTTGCTGTCCTTTTACGCCCGGCTTCTGGCTCTTGATAACCATTCTTGATAAGTGAAGAGACCGAGAAAACATGATTTCTCACATCAGACTTCTCGGCTGAGGCATGAAAGAGACATGTGATTCGAGCACCTTATCATTGAAGGAAGACGCAACAGTAAGCCTAGGTAACCAACCTGTAAGCCCAGGGAATGAGAATGAGACGAGTTGTGCGAGAATTGAACGAGATCGACGGCCTCATTGTCGTCTTTTGCCGTGAACCGGTGTGCTATTTCATCATGCAGTGTTTGGCCATATCTTCTTCCAGGCTCATCACGTCTGGTCTTCTCTTCGCGAGTTGCAACTCATCGCATGTAACCATCAACATCATCGAGACAACCAGCAAACAGCCAGACTTCAGAGGGTGTACGGTCACCACCGTTTATTGGGACGAACGCCTGCGAAATGATGGAGATGGCGCACACTTGCGGGACGGTGGAAGGCCCCTGTGCCCCTGTCCAGCCCACCGCCTAGCACGATACAGGTGGCGTCCGGGGGGCGCTCCAACAAGTACCTGGGCTCTTTGAAACTCTCCGCATGCCCCCGAGCTGCTCTGCAAACACGGCCCTTTCAGTGGACACGACGACGAGTCTATCGGGACGTCTACAGTTAGGGGTCAAAAGTCTGAAGCCACCGCCACTTTTACACCAAAATACATAGTTTTTAACTTAGTATATAGTAGTACGCTAGGGGATAAGTATACTTTAAATTCTAATATTATAGTTATAATTATATAATATATATAATATATTAAAAGTAGAATTTTAAATCTTATATTTATAAAGTTATAGAGATTATAAAATAAAAGATTTTAAATATTTAGAGTTTTAGGTATAAAACCTAGAACTTAACTAAAACTTTAAAGAATTTTAACTTAAAATTATAAGAACTTTTTAAAATAAAATATAATAAATTTCAAAAAAATATTATATATAAAGTAAAGAATTAACTATAAAACTATATAAAACTTTATATACTTTATAGCCTAGATTTTAGAGATATCTATAATTTAAAAAATAGTATTAAATTTTAAAATATTTATATTATAATAAGTATATACTTAAAAAAGATTAGTATATTATTTTTTAAAATATTTTATAATAATACTTAGCTATTTTATTATATTAAACTACTTTTTATATATTTTTATATATAGTATCTATACGTGCACGCTAGTATATATATAATAGGTACTATGATAAAAGTGGGGGTGGCTTCAGACTTTTGACCCCTCACTGTACCTCTCTTGGCCCTGTCTTGTCTTGCCTGCCCTGTCGTTTCCCGCCGTCTTGGCTGTTCTTGACCTGATTTCGCCGAGTCTCTGCCCTAGCGGGAGACACAGATAACCTCTCGCTGTCTTCGAATGGAGAGGAGCGCTGAAAGCACGCAACCGCGAGTCAAGGCGACGCCGCGGCGGGATGGACGCCTGGCGCAGCGGCCTCTAGAAATACAAGACATTTCCAAGACCATACGGCAGCGCCAAGAGCAGAGGCGAGAAACTCGGAAAGGGCGCCCGAAAAACCACTTGGGAAAGCTTATCACGTCAACAGCAGGTTACATTTACTGTAGCCTGATCGGCGGGGGATGGACGGATGAACGAGACCCTGGACTTGTTGCAAGGCAGGCAGCATTTGTGTCGAGCTTCCCCAGCTTTGGCAAGGCTTCGAGGAAATCCCGATTGTTTTTTGCCATGTAGAGGTGACATCCACATGCGACTGCCCAGCTTTCTGGTTGTTTGATACGGCGAATGCTCGGGGATCGTGATGAGCCAGACCTACGTTCCAAGACACCGAACCGGCCACCCGGGCTTGGGATACTCGTAAAGGAAACTGGACAACGGGGAACTCAGGTGAGAGGATCGAGTGCATGGATCTTTGTGAGAGGCGAGGATTCTCGACAGCCTACCAGAGAGAAATCATTTGTCATGGAACGATTAAGGCGCTTGGCAGCAGCGAACCGATTTACCGACTTTGGGAGGCGGAAGTCCTTTGCACTTGGCGAGGAACTTCTGCACGATTCCTCATCATTGGTCTCTGGGCGAGATCCAGTAAGGAGTCTACTGCGGGAACTGTCAGGCCCCGTTCGACACTGTGAGGTTGAGACTTGAGTTCGCGGCCCACGATCTGAATCTGAATGAATGGCTGTTTTTCACCGAATATCTGCCCATTCACATAGCAGACGCGGGAAAAGTTAATGAATTTTTACAAACATTTTCCCTTTAGCGCCTCACCAGAGAATTGCGTCATTGAACGCTCTGCCGATTGGATGAGGGAAACCCCGTCGCGCAAGAGAGTATTCCCACAATTTGTGTCTCGACCGAGTCAACCCCAAATTTGAGCAGAAAAAGACAGCCACCGGCGGTCAACGGCCGCCTCAACCAGACGGGCTACGCGCCGTTCTCCGGTCCGCTGTTTTGTTGTTCTCTTTTTTTGGGTGCCCGCAGCTGTCAAACTCCACATCGTTCTCCGGGCAATCTCCATCTCAACTCCATCGTCGGCATCATGGGTGTTCCTGGGCTTGGTGATGATAGACGGCGAGCGTGTCACCAGAGTTCGTGGAGTGGCCTGGCCTGACCCTCACAGAGGGACTGGAGATTGGGGGCCAGGGATGTGGGTGGAAGACCGCGGGCGTACGTGTGCGCACCGCGTAACCTGTTCATCCTGGGGGGAAAGAGGGCGATTAGATAGCACACATCAGTCATCAACATCACCAACATCAACCGTGACATCCCTGCCGTTATCAATGGTGTTGATTGGTCAATCATTTCGGCCCCAGCAAAGTGCCGAGAGGAGGGGAAGCCAACCTTTGTGGACGCCGTCCGGCTTAAACTGCGTCGAACCACGTTGCCGCACCAGAAGGCGAACTGCACCGGCAGTGTTCAAGTTGATTAAGTAGTGAGAAAGCCCCAGTCAGCCAGAACGTTCGGTGTCATCGGCACCGAGTCGGTCTCTGTCGCTCTTGGAATCGGAAGAGCCACCGGCGTGCTGTCAGCGATGTTGCGTTGCAAAGCATTCCGGAGGACTTCACGACTCCGATCCGGATCGTGAAGAAGCACGCCGGCTTAGCTTTTACCCGGCAGTCTGCTTCAACATGAACAAGATCCATCCCACTGTAAAGTGCCATCGTTGGGGGAAATAGGGCTGCATACACATCTTTCTCCCTCCGCTGATTAATCGGGACTGCTATTACCGAGCACCGTGCCGACTTGAAGATGCCGAATTGAGTCATCGTAGTTCTCTCGCATACAACTGCAACATCCTGTGAAAACAAGCACCATCTTTCAGTCTTTTCAACTTGATCGAGTGACAAAACATCCAGCTTCACATTCCAGTCCCGTCGCTCTCGCATGAGGCCCTTCCGTCTCCGATCTCGCCTCAGCTGTCTGACAACCCCGCAATCCCGGCCGTCCGTGATCACCTCACACCGAGCGCTCTCATACTCACCACCGCCGCGTATCACGGATACCTCGATCGGTCATTCGCACTTCACGCCATTCAGAAACCTCGCAACCATGGTCCAAGTTACCCAGCTGAAGGTCGCTGTCCTCGACGACTACCAGGGCGTCTCAGAACCCCACTTCAGCAAGCTCGACAAGTCGCTCTTCGACGTCACCACGTTCAAGGATACTCTCCTGCCTTACAACCACCCAGAGACTCCCGAGTACGTCAAAGATGCTCTGGTTTCGAGACTGGAGCCGTTTGATGTCATTTGTGAGACCTTCCTTCACTTACTTCCTTTGACATGAAAGAAGATGAGCATGGGAGACTAACACCCGCTAGGCACAATGAGAGAGCGCACCCCTTTCCCCAAGGATCTCATCTCTCGCCTCCCAAACCTCAAGCTACTTCTCACCACCGGCCTGCGCAACAACAGCCTCGATCTCCCCGCCTTCAAGGACCGCGGCATCCCCGTCGCCGGCTCCGCCGACAAGGCCACCGGCAAGCAAGTCGGCACCAACTCCACCACGGAGCACTGCGTTACCCTCATCCTCTCGCTGGCGCGCAACATAGCCTCGTCCGACGTGGCAGTCAAGTCTGGCCTGTGGCAGAACGACCTCGCGATGGGTTTGACCGGCAAGACCTTTGGCGTCCTCGGCCTCGGCCGCCTTGGCGTCTCGACGGCGAAGATCATGCACCTCGCCTTCGGTATGAAGATTATCGCCTGGAGCACGAACCTGACGCAAGAGGCTGCGGATGAGAAGGCCACGAGCGCAGGGCTACCGGTTGAAGGGCCCGATGGAGAAAAGACTTTCAAGGTCGTCAGTCGAGAGGAGCTCTTTAGCACCGCCGACGTTGTCAGCGTGCACCTGGTGCTCTCGGACCGCTCTCGCGGGCTGGTCAGCGCGGACGACTTGTCGAAGATGAAGAAGACAGCGCTGTTCATCAACACTTCACGAGGGCCACTCGTGGTTGAGGAGGACTTGCTCGAGACGTTGAAGAAGGGCGGCATCCGCGGCTGTGCGTTGGATGTCTTCAACCTGGAGCCCTTGCCGACGGACAGCGAGTGGAGGACGACGGAATGGGGTCGCGATGGACGCAGTAAGGTTCTCTTGACGCCTCATATGGGATACGTAGTCGAAGAGACATTGAACGCCTGGTATCAGCAGCAGGTGGACAACATCCGGAGGTGGCAGGCGGGAGATGTCCTTGTCAACGTGTTAGCTTAGGTTTCGCTTTCGGCGTGTCAGTCGAGGGAAAGGAGCCAAAAGAAGTAGCTAAAGTTCCGTTGCCATTGCTCATCCAGTACCTAATCGTAGACCAACACACCCTCACCCAGGGCACAGAGACTCATACATGTACTGGGAATTCGTGCCTCAACCCGAGGTCTTGTAACAAAAGAAAAGAAAAAAGCCCTTTTGAAAGCAAGCTACATCCCAACATGGTCGGTCCGTAGCTCGAACATCCAGCTGGTCTAGTCCAAAGGCTCATGTGCCGAGGACCTGTCCCGCCGGTTGTTCATGCCAAAGTCGCCATTCCTGTGGCAATCCTCCCTAAACTCCATCCGTACCAAGATGACTTTTCCCCTGGTTCATTGGAAGGTTCGTTGAAACGTGCTTCGAATCAAGTTGTAGTTTGAAATGATGTTTGAGGAACAATGGTCTTGTTAAGTCGACATCTTTAATCAAGCCAGACTGTGGAAATCAAGATCGTGGAAAACGAGTGCATGAGGGTTCCAGTAGCCACCACCAGAGCTGCGATCGTAGTCTCCCTCAAGCTGAACGTCGACGATGTCATCGTTCTCGTCCATGACGGGGACGAAGTTGCGAGCTGTGAAGTTTCGAACGAGGCAAACCGACTGCAAGCTAGGGCAAGCCTTGAAAATGGCCAGGGCATTGGTGGGGAGATCCTCGTTGTACTGATGGCTGTGAAGGAGGCTCTCGACAAGATCCCAGTTGATATTGCCGTGGTTGTCGACGACGTTGTTGTCGCCGAGAGTGATCTGCTGGTCTGCGGTCAGAGCCAGGTGTCGAAGCTGGTCCAGGGGCGACAATCTGGAGACGAGTTGCTGCATGCATGTAGGATCAGTAAACGGCCAGGGTAGAGGGATATTAGCAACTGGCAACTCACAGAGACTCTCACTTTCTTCAGCGAACCAGTGAGGACGAGGGACTCCAACTTCGGAAGGCCACCAAGCATGGCAACGAGCGCTGAAAGGTTTGCGGGGGTCCAATCCATCTTGCGAACCTCCACCTCACGAAGTCGGCTGGCCGTCTTGAAGCAGCGTCCAAGGGACTGGATAGGACGGTCACTCAAGCCGACATTGAGAGCCTCGAGCTTGGGAAAGGCCGCAATGGCGCACTCAGGGAGGTCCGAACTTCTGGTGAAGGAAGCCTTCTTGACGTCCGGGAGCTGGAGCATGGTATGCTCAATGAAGCTGCGCAAGTGCATGATCAGGTTCTCCTGGCCAGGAAGATCGAGAACAAGCTCTTGGACGTTGACCATCGAATCAAGAGCCTGGCAAAAGACCATAGCGAGATAGGAGGCATTCGCGGGACGGAAGCCCGAGTAGATGGTAATCTTGGCGTAGCTGAGAAAACTCGTTAATTGAATTTCTTGTCCCAAAGAGACCACCGTTGTTGAGAAGGACTTGGGGAGTTACTCACCGAATAGCTCTCTGGATTTTGTCGTTGTCAAGCAAGGCCTTCAGAGGCTCCAGAGCGCGAAACTCCGCTCGGAAAACTCGAACTCTGCGGAAGAGGACGGGAATACAGATCTCGCGAAGAGCACGGCAAGTCATGGAGAGCTCCTGAACGGTGTTGCGGCTCTTGCGAGAGACGAAAGGGTCGGTTCCGAAGTAGCTCTCCTTGTCGCACATCTTGACGATCTCGGACACGATCTCAACAGGCATGTCCATCAAGCCTAGAACCTCATCCACGGTGTTGACCGCGGGATTCTGAGAGACCGTAGACAACATGCTGGTGCCGGCCTTACGGGAGGTGCCACGGGTGATGGAGAAGTGGAAGGGGATGACTCCGCGACGGAACTTGAACTTGATCTTGGGAGCGCGGAACTTGATCTTGGGAGCGCGGCGCATTGTGAAGGTCGTGAAGAGAATGGAGGAAAGAAAGGAGAGCAATGAGTGAAAATTCCAGCGTCGATGGCGAGGAGAGCAGAAGTGAGAGTAACCACGTCCAAACAGTTTCAAATGCTTGAAACGTTCGAGAGGTAGTCGACGGATGTTGAAGGAACGAAAACAAGGGTCGCGGATGGACGAAGTCGGCGCTTCGATGGTGGAGAGAGGAGAAAACTCGTGAGAATTTCGACTTGCGTAGGGCACGAAATAAAAAAAAGACTGTGGGCAGGACGACGCGAAGGTGGCGCGTCGAGGGCGAAACAAGCGAAGGAGGCAAAACAAAACCAGTAAGAAACAAATCAAGAAGGAAAGAGCTTCTCTGAAGACTGTTCCCGCCTGTTTTGACTGGTTTGGTCCGTCACGGACGCTGAGAGGATGGGTGAAAGGGCATCCCGAGGCGACTAAGCAAGCCCATGCTTAGTCGTCAACTCCTCAGAGGGTGGTTGACGCTCTTAGAACCACGTAGTGAGAAGTGAACTGACTGGGAAAGACCCTCTGTAAAGGCAAAAAACGACAAAGACGACATATCAATGTTATGTTGACAGCCAACACACAAAGAGATGGTGGGAAGCAAAGGGGAGTTGAACTCAGGGGTTACTAGACATCCCGTTCAGGGGTTTCGAAGTCAAGTTAACACATCCATAGATGGCGAAACGAAACAAATTCAAATGACAATATCAGTAAGAGCCATGGATTGTTACACAGTGGTCTTGTTCTACATGTACGTAAGCCGAGGCTCCATCGAATAGACTTGAGTGTTGAAACATTACTGATGAGAACATGTCTCCAGGTGATTGGATATCTTGCTATTTAGACAAAAGAAACCGACGCTTCCTACTGAACTCCGGCTCTTGGGTATTCGTCATACATCTACATCTTTTCTTCAAGCAACAGGACCTCTGGTGCTTTGAGCCTTCTCGCCCATCTTGAAATCCGTCGACGAACGAGCATCGTCTCCAACGCTGGTATTTGATTCGTATGTCAAGTTGACGTTGGTCGTCCGGATGATGCCGTTGTACGTCATGATCTCCTCTTCGGATCCGGTGGGGGAGGTGCTGCGAATCTCGGTATGATGCTGCGAGCGCGTCATGCGCATGTCTTTGAGAGTGATGTTGTCGTTGTCTCGGACCGTGTTGCGGGGCCGAGAAGACCGGGAGTTGCCGTAATACTTCAGAGCACTGGTCTTTCCGGACGAGATGCCGCCGAACAGCTTGGGCCACCACTTGCGGAACATGGGTCGAAGGGCTGGGGCGCACGCGGAGATGATGGCTAGGTTGACTTCGACAACGCTGTAGACGACGCCGATATCGTAGAAAGGGTCCTTGTTCGGGTCGGGCGGTACGTAGAACAGTCTGTAGATCAGGACGAGACGGATGATGGCAATGACGGTTACGCTATTAAAGCTATGGTTAGTAACTTGAAGCTTTGGCATACTCGGATGGACGTCGAGTTAAAGGGGGTATGGTCGACTTACACAGCGCCAACGAGGAAGACGCAGATAACGGCAATCTTCGCACCCATCGGCATCTTCAGGCCCAAGAAGATCCAGAACGGAAGAACCAACACCAGAACATCCATCAATACGTTCAGACATGAGATTGTGACGTGGAAAGAGTTGCTGACGCATTGTGCTGACGCTCTGATGGTGGGCTCCCAGTTGGCTTCGATCGGCAGGCACTGGAGAAGGGCGACGAGGAAGATGGCTACGGCCATGGAGCCATTCACGAGATTGAGCCCGTGAATGGTCCACCTCACGCCAGGCTTCTGTCCACCGAGACGCAGAAGAAAAACCAGGACCGACGCTCTTACGAACGCCAGGACTGGGTTGTAGAACATTTGCATCATGAAGAACCACCACATCGCTGGTCGAGTGTCCAAGGTTGCGGGTACATCAACAGCTCTGTATCCAAAGTACATGAGCTTGAGGTCTGGAAGACAGTGGTCAGCGTACGAACTCCGTTGGACAACGCATATCAAATGTCGAGTAGAGACTTGGAGCCCAACTTACACATGAAGAATGGCGGCGTCATGCACACTGCACATAGCTGCAGGTATCGCGTTAGTCCCATACTCTAGCCAACTGTTTTAAGTTCACGATGATCTGCATACCACTGCCATGCCGCAAAGCCAATCGTCTGGAAATCGCGTCAGCATGCTTGCACTTCTCACTTCTCACAAAGTCCACACAACGTACCGATACCCCATTGTCGCGTCGTAAGTCTGCTGTACGTTCGTCCCGCGAAGATGAGAACCGACATAGCCGGGAAGAAGAACGTGATGAAGATGGCCGTCGCCTGATGAGGCGGTGTCGGGATCGTCAGGACGTCGACATGCTCGGGACGCCGAGCAACTAGGGTTGCGAACTCCATGTTGGAAATCGAGGTCGGATGGATCGCGAGGGAGGTGCCCAGCCTTGCACGGGGCTGGCCGTGGATAAAAAAGAAGGGAGAGATCGGCCCCCAAGGCGAAGCTTTGACTGCGAGTCGTGCGTTGCTTGCGTCCAGTTCCAAGGAGCCGGGTCTGGGTATCGATCTGGGTGGGCGAGAGCCAAGAAGTCGCAGTCGAGCAGACCCAAAAGTCGATCCGGAGCAGCAGAAGAGCGGTCAGACCGAAAGGTCGCAATGGGCAAGTAGGCATGCCCTTTCTTTATGTAGATCTTCTTCTCATTATCTCCCTGTGAGAGATCCACGATGTCGCCACGGTAGCCCCTCCTCTTCCCGAGGAGGCGAGCCGCTAGACGAAGGAATCGAACTATATTCTGCTCAACATGATACACGGGAAAATAAGCTTGACAGGCTCTCGAAGATAACCACTGGAGATATCCGTACTACTAGAGTAGAGTTTTCTGCATCTTCTGGGGTGCGGACAGCGTGATCCTGATTCCTCTCGTGTTCCAAGGGGGGCCACGCTGAGCGAGGCGAGGAAAGGGGGCCGTTTCTTTCGACTAGGCCCAACGATCCTCCGCCCTCAACTGGGAATATCATTGGTTTCGAGAGCTTCCTTCAACACAAGCGGGCGAACGAGAGCTCAAACACCAAGGCACTAGCGGAGACCTGAGGGAAAACCGGGAGCCAGGTTGGAGTTGAGTCTAGCCTGCATCCGAATCCTTGCCTCTCAGGACATTTGAAGTCCCGGAGGGAGAAATGGCAGAACGCAGATAGCCCCCACGACCCACGCTAATATAGAGTTGACTGCCGTGAGCGGCACGGCAAGTCAGACGGGTTGACGGGCCACTTGTGTCATGTTTTGACGTCTGCACCATATGAGGCTGTCGCCGCGGGTCGGTGCGTCTTATCGACGTTGAAGCTATATCTGCCCTAAATGGCAGGTTCCAAAGCACTAGATCAGATATCATGCTTTTCACTGAAGAACCAGACGCATTCTGCAAGGTCCGACATTCGGGTGTCCCAGCGCCAGGGAACTTTTCTTCATGTCGTGCGTTGCATTTTTTCCTCAGGGGTTTGCAGACTTGTTCCTTGTCTGCCAAGCCGCTTAGAGCGCCTGGTCCGGCCAAGAGGATGGCGCGCCTGGGCAACGCAAGGGACGATAGCGGATGGACTGCAACCGAAGGAGCATCCCAGAATCAGTCGAAGAAAAGACCCCAAAGTTCTTCTAGAAGGTTAATTGCAATCTTAGGCATTCCCGTCAACCAGACCAGAGCCAACGGCGGTTGTTAGTCGCCATACCCCAAGCATCATCGTCGTTGGTTCGCGTACCGACCCAACAAGCTTAACTTGAACTTCATCGACTCTCAACCCCAGACCCCGGACCCAATTCACTGCCAGTGCCGTTCTCTTCAGCGGCAGAAGCGGCTGGCCTGGGCCCAAAGTCGCAGCGTGATTGTCAAAATTGCCTTATGTCGATCCCTTCCGCGCACGGTATTACTTCCAAAGACCCTTGCTCACGACTCCGCAACCCTTGCAACCGAGAGAGACTAAAGTTTTGGGGCCCCTCTCAGCGACGGGTCCGTTGCGAACCCTGATTCATTTATGCGCAATCTGGCAGTCCTTCAACTGGGTCTTTCATCGTCTTCTCTTTTGTTCGAGGCCGGACATGACTTGACTTTTATGGAAGCCAAGGCCTAACCGTGGTGGTAGCCGGGGGTACCGAGAGTCTGTCCGTTGGGAACGAATTTCTTCCGAGACCCGAAGTCCCCAACGGCGCGTTGCCAAGAACTCGACTGACAAGGCAGCATGGAAATCCAGACCAATCGTGTTCCATGGTGATCAAGCGCCAGCTGAAGGTGAGTTTTGACGGCGGTTTCTAGACATTTAAGCGTCGGTTGCCCTCGCCTATTGAGGAAAATCGCCGGCCAACTAGCCGCACAGCAAAACCGCAGCAGGACTTCGATTTTCATGTTAGGCAGCAATCGACCAGAAGCGTACCCCCGCGTCGGCGGCCCTGAGGCCGAGTTTTCGACCGACCTACGCAACCGAAGAACCTCATGAGTAGCTTCCTGGCCTCCGATCCGCGCCCGGGCTCCGAGTCGTGAACCCTGCCCACATTCCGCCAGCACCGGATCCGGTATGGCTCTACACTCTGTCAAAGCTGAGGCAATTTTACTTTGGAAATGATCAGCTACGGTGAACTTGAAGAACAGTCCATGCTGAAGGCTGACGTCTACGGGTCCAATGCGAACCGGTTTGTAGCTGAGGTGAGGACATGCCTTGTGTCCTGACTGCTGAGATGCTAAGATGTCTCTGAGGGAATGGATTCACCTCACGTCCGTCCAAAGAGCTTACATGATACATTGACTGCCACGAAAGCAGGGGCTGAGGACCGCGAGTCTGTTGAGCGAGAAATCTAGCGGCTGATTTATAAAGATCCAAAAATCGCAGGAGTGTTGAAAAATGGATGAATAAATCAGGTGGGGTTGTTGAATTAGACGAGACTGTATTCTCAATAACGGCAGGGCAGTAAGTTTTGGCCAGGGTTAATACATTACTTTAAAGTACAGGTACGGCATCTTCGCATTTAGTCGTTAAAATCTGCAACTCGTAGGGCAAAAATAGAAGCTTGGTAGCTTTGCCCGTACCTACACGGCATGAGTGTCGAAATTAACAAGACGACTTAATGTTAGCCAAGCCATTGGAACAATTGGACTTCCAGAAACACTCAGTCCGTTGCCCACATGCGCAGCTTGTCTCAAAGCTTGGCTTCGACGTAAGTTAACTGTATGAGTATGCGTGCTGACTCAGACTGAGCATGGTGCTTTATCATGCGATCCTAAAAACACCTTACAATGTACCAAAGGGAATATCTGCAAAAAAAGAGAGAGCAAGAAGGAAAAGAGAATGAGATTTAAATGATGATACTCGACCCGGCTTCGCCATTTGATACAGAATTCTATCATCAGTTTGAAGGCTTGAACACTTATGCGCGGGGGCTGTTATATCGAGCATTGTAGCTCATTGAAGTCACTACTGTAGCTCCTGAATTTCACTGCATTGATTCGAACCGCGCAGCAGAGAAGATTCATGAGTTAAGATGCCACAAAGTCATATTTATTTGGGTTGGTACAGTCTGTCGCGGCCAAGCTAATCCTATTTTACATCCAACTCATCTAATTGCTCAGTCAGCCCCGAGCAGCTTTTGCCAGCACAGCCAGTGTCCATAATCCCATAAAACCACCCTGTTTACAACTTGGCCGGAAGACGACCGGACTGCTGGCCAGTCCAGGTGGCAATGAGGTCCATCAACGCAGGAGACAGGGTGTCGTATGTCTCAAGTCCAACAGACTTGAACTTCTGGCGGACCTCATCGATGCCCTTGGGATGGAACCCCTGCTCGATGATGGACGAAACGAAAGCGGCAAACTGCGGCTCCTGCCAGCCCTTGGAGTCTGACAGCTCGGCGTGGACAAAGTCCAGACCCTTGAAGGGGTGGTCCTTCTCAATTCGTCCGTACAGGTGTACCCCGCACTCCTTGCATGCGTTACGCAGGATGACTGCGGAGTCGTCGACGACGTGCAGCTTGTTCTCGTTGGCCGTCACCTTGAGCTGGTCTCTGGGAATAACACCGACGACGGAAAAGAGGGCACCCTCCGGCTTCCAGCACTTGGAGCATCCGCAAGCGTGGTTGTGGGCGACGTTGCTGCCGAGAGTGACCTCGACGGGGTTGGTCTTGCAAAGGCAGCGGAGCTTGCCTCCGGCAAAGTTGGGGTCGCCCTTGGTGAGGCCGTTGTCGATGAGGGGGTGGAGAGAGGGCGCCATGATGATGGATCAGGTGTGGATGATTAATCGGAGTATTGAATGGATCGTTTACGGAATAGTGTGATGGAGGACCTTGATGAACTAGAACCTTGATGGCGTGCTGAAGATTATATAAAAAGCGCGAAGCATTTCACTCTTTAACATCAACTCACATCCGGCCGGGACGGCGACATCTACCGACAGCTTGGCGGCACGGCTTCCCGAAGGATCCCCGAAAGCGCCGGCTCTGATTCGAAACTCCACGCGTTGCCTTACTTGATTCGACGACTTCCCCGCATTTTGATCTCGTCACTGCGCCGGGCCAAACGTTGATTCCGATCACGCAACGGGGATAAACTTGCCATTTCCGCCCAAGTTACTCGAACTGCGCCAGTTCGGTTGCTGTTGTGAGGGCGCCCATCCCGTCGGGTGCGCACCCGATTTGAGCGTGATGGCGATGATACCCCGCAAAGTTTCAGTCGAAGTAAGTTGCTTCGCCGCAACGCCAACCCCGCCCGCCCGACATATCCCCTTACCCCTCTCCGGGACCAACGGATTGGCATATCGGCGATAGGTTCTTTGGAGGACTTGGAATTGCTGGCTGGAAAAGTAAATCGGCGTTTAGATTATCGGCCGGACGTTTACGAGTTTTCCGGGGGAAGGATAGGTAGCCTATCGCGTCATTTTAGCGCAGCGGTGTGCAAATGAGTTGACCTACGGGTCGGCGATAAGCCTGCCGGCATTGCGGTGAGAGAAGCCGGCGAAGAATAACGGCAAGTCTCTCCAGCTGAAATATTGCGATGAAAGCAACCTTGTCAGTTCGAGAAATTGCGGACATTCCGAACAAGGTCCGAGGGCCTTCAAATGACTTTCGTAAGACCAGTGATAAAAATGTCAGCTCACCTCATCTGTCGACATCAAGCATGACATATCAGTATTTCCAATGACTAGTCGCTAGCGTCTAAGAGACTGTATTGCTTGTGAATGCCTGAATGCCGTCAGCAACAGCCATAAATCACTTCATTGTCAAGTAATATCTTGTTTTTCAAAGCAAGCAGGTCCTTCTCATCCGACTGGACAAGGTTTTGAAGAGATCTGAGCAATGTATGACAATAAACATATAAGGCGGACCAAATTTATTTTGGATGTGGGCATTAGCAACGGTTATCATGTTGAAAACAGTTGCAAACTGTCTTTGTTAACTAAGATTAAGCCTTAAGGCGTCTTTGCTACATTGGCAAGACCGAAGACGATCAAATTGTCCAGCAAGTACGTGGCATGCAGACCTGGAAATCGATTTGTGATTTATACCGGCGCTCCTGTGTGTTGATCTACTTGTAAGAGTCAGGTATAATAGTTAATTGTCCATATCTACATGTCCGTCTGTCGTGCAGTATCCTCAGCGCTTACAACCGTAGATCTCTCCTGGTTATGTTTTGCTTTCCCAACATCATCCGTGATATACCCAACATCGGAAAAGGACGTATAGAGTTTCTACACGTAGTATCTTGCTCTGAAATAGCACATTGAATGCATACTGTTACTTGGAGTCATGTCAGTTTTGCGGCCTTGCTCCCACAATTACAGGCATAAAGAAGATTATTAGTTTCAATGCGGGAAACGCAAATGTAACTGCATAAGTCTAGTACGAATATAGGGCAGTTTTATCAAGACTTATCAAAATAGGGAGCTTTCCTACACTGCGTATTGAGTAAGATCAGACTTGAAAGCACTAATATTCTCAGAATTCAAGCTTTGACTGCGCTAGGTATTCTCCAAGGTAGGTAACCGCACGCACTCGGATTTGCCACTTGTCAAGTCATCAAAAATCTCACTAGCTGAGCAAGTGACTGGTCAGGTTACATGTATGGCTTCTCACTTTTGCTTTTAGGCTGGACAGGTAACCAGACAGGTAGTAAAATGCCGTCAAACCCAGCTATTCATATAAAAGACTACAACGCAAAGATAAAGAAGATAATATGTAAGCTAGTTTATTGATGGAAAAATGAGTCGGGCGATTTAGATAGCTGATTAATATTCTACAAACTTCAACATGCAACTTGGGTTAGATATCATGTTGAGATGCGAACTAGGAGCGCCGTGCTTTCTCGGTTCGGTAAGAATCAACCCTGTGAACAAGAGGATGGACAAGAGTAGAACAATTGGCCAATGCGATGTGAAAGTTTGGACATTGGTGACGAGGGTTGATTTCTCCAGGAAATCACATGCTGGTCTGACGGATTCGCGCGTGTGGCATATGCTTGATCCCAGCTCCGACGGCGCCCCGAACGGATAGTTGTGGGGATTTGCCAACGGAAACACGCTACCGCCAAGAGAATGCGACGGGCTTGCTGTCAACCGAGATGTCTTCGTCCATTTAGCTCGTGCATTACCAAGACTAGAGTTGATAGTACGCAGTGCTTCCCGCCGTTCTCCCTTTAGCGTTGCTTGTGGCATCGATCGTCTGTGCCATTCGATCTGCAACAGCAGCAATGATCGAAACATAAAGCCATGCATAGCTCAACTGGTGGCCGCCACTGATCATACCGAGGTTGGAGATCGTCCATAGTTCGGGCGATTGTCTAATATTGTGTGTGCGGCGCAGTCAGTAAGGTATTTACTGCGTTGCCTTTCTAGAATGATCGTCGGAACTCTGTAGTTGAAGGGTCATCCAATGGGAACAGCCCCAGCAAGAATCAGAACCCTCCCGACCGAGGCACTTTTCTGTCGCTGACGTTCGTCGTTCGCACTCGCATAAGTTAGTTCCCTGATGTGTGGCCCGAATTCATGTTTCGACAGCTCAGTGTCAGTCCGGTGTGACCAACCAGCCGCCGACATGAATGAGGAAGAAACTGTCAAGACATGCAAGCCCCTGCATGGCATCCCTACGCCAGCTGCAAGATCTACGCCCGTGGCGCGCACGTCCCACCGAAAATGCCTCGGCAGCAAGCCTCCTCAACAGAAAAAAAAATCCTCTGATCGCGTCACCACAAGACATAAGAGCTTCAAGTCAGCCGGACTGACTACGCTAGACGCAATACAGCAAGAAGAAGTCTCCCGTTGCGAACATGGCTGAAGAACTCGACATTCTGATCTTGGGCGCCGGCATCTCCGGCGTCAACGCGGCGTATCGCGTGCGGACGGAGCTGCCAGACAGCAGCTTCGCCGTGCTCGAAGCTCGTGACGTCGTTGGTGGCACTTGGTCCTACTGGAAGTATCCCGGCTTCCGCTCCGACTCCAACATGACCAACTTTGGATTCTCGTGGCACCCGTGGCCTCACGACAAGAAGATCATCGAAGGCGCGCCGATCGCTGCGTACATTGAGGATGCGGTCAAGACACACGGCATCGACAACCACATCCGCTACCGTCACAAAGTCAAGTCGTCCAGCTGGGACAGCGATGAGGCGAGATGGACGGTGACCTGCGAGACCCCAGAGGGCCAGAAGCAGATCAAGGCCAAGTTCATGTTCGTATGCTCTGGCTACTACTCGTACGAAAAGGCTCTTGAGACACACATTCCTGGCATCGACAACTTCAAGGGCCAGGTCATCCACCCGCAGTGGTGGCCCGAAGACCTCGATTACACCGGAAAGAGGGTTATCATCATTGGCTCCGGCGCGACAACGATGACACTCTTCCCGAATATTGCAAAGACGGCAGGCTTTACCACGATTCTCCAGCGAAGTCCGTCCTATGTGTTTGCACTTGCGGCTGAGTCAGGTTTCGACAAGGCGCTGAAGAGGTTCTTGCCTCTCTTCCTCGCCAACTGGATGGTCTTACTGAAGGATCTCATTCTCGAGACGTTCTTCATCCAGTTTGTGCTCAACTTCCCCGAAGCGGCCAAGAAGTTCCTGAGGCTGGATGCGAAGCGTCGCCTGCCCAAGGGCTATCCGGTCGACATCCACTTCAAGCCACGCTACAACCCGTTCCAGCAGCGTCTCAACATGTGTCCCGATGGCGACGTCTTCAAGACATTGCATCAGCCAAACACCGAGATCGTAACAGACCACATCGACACGGTGACGGCCGACGGCATCCGCACCAAGTCCGGCCGCCACCTCCCCGCCGACATCATCATCACGGCCACAGGCCTGCACGTACAGCTCTTCGGCGGCACCGAAGTCACCGTCGACGGTGTTCCCGTCAAGGTTGGCGAGAAGTACTGCTGGAGAGGTTGCATGCTGGACGGAGTACCCAACGCGGCTGCCATCATTGGCTACGTAACTCAGACCTGGACACCCGGTGCCGACGCAGTCACCAGAATCTGCATCCGCGTGATCAAGCAAATGCAAAAGACGGGTGCTGTCTCAGCCACGCCGGTACTGTCTGACCAGGAGAAACGGGACGCTCCCCGGCTGCCATGCGTAGACGCCACGTCCAACTATTTCAAGAAAGCGCATGGCCGGATGCCTGTGGTGACGAACCAGGGTCCTTGGTATGGACGGAAGAACCTGATTGTTGACAAACTTGCTCTGTGGTTTGGTAGTGTGACAGTGGGCATGGATTACCGGGTGGCGACGAAGTCGAAAGATATGTAGTGTGGTAACGAATGATGATGAGTTCAACGCGGTGTTCAGCGTGTTTATTGTTAGATTGAGCGGTGTTTGTTCGAAGCAGACCGTAGCTTGACAATGAGGCTCACTTAAACTTCTTACATCAGACCTTGCGGTGCCTCCCGTTCTAGCGTGCTTTTGTTGTCGATCGTGGGGCTGCGCAATACTACTCTCGATCCTCTTGCGGCAATTCAGTGTTAACCCCTGGCCTCCGGACGACCCGTGGCCTTACCCACAGGTGGGTGGTGGCATCCAAGCCAACCCTGGACGGCTGTATTGTCGTCAGCGCAGGTGTTCCCGCAGATCAAGTAAGAATCTGGAACATCTGGGACTTTGGTTGACTCTGCTGTGGATGCAGGGACTGTACAGCGGGAGGACTAACCCCTTTGGATCCAATGAGGCTGTTTGTCTACCTACAGCAGAGGCAGAGTTCTGCCAAGCTTGATGGGCAAAACCTTCAACGGGTTCTTCAGCGTGGAAATTGTGTTCCGTTGCTTGGCTTTCGCAATTTGATGGGAGACGGAATGGCTTTAGGACAAGGTAGACCATCCCGTGCACAGTCACGTTGGCCTGGCTAAATTTGGGACAAGCCCAGACGTAAAACGAAACGAGGCAGCGGGATCGCGGCAAAAACTCCCGACCAAACCAGTCTCAGGAAGTTTCCAGCACTAGCGACGGGATCGACAGCATCCCGGCGGGACTTCTCCTGCAAAGAGACCCATTCAATGCAATGTTCTGTAGTAAGTCTATTAATTCTCCGATGAACATGGATCTCAACTACACCCGCTAGTGAAGCACTGGTGAAGATGGCCGTCCTGCCATCTTGCCGTATTGCCGTCTTCACATCATCCAAACGCAACCGAACACCGCCTCAACCTTTGTCCTAAACCTGGCGGTCTCGTCTATCTTGAGCCAAATCTGACTTTGGACATGTGACGGCCTCCAACCTTGTTGCGTCCGAGCATGCAATGCAAGACATGAGGCTCAGGGCACGGAACTCCCAACCCCCGACAAGTATCGCCTCACCCGATCTTTTCTCCTCACATCGTTCCCCTTCCGTGCGGGGGATTCCCACTTTCCGTCCGCCCTACGCGTCCAGATTAAACCAAACGAGCCTCTCCTCCTCGTTATTATCCTGAGCCTCAAGAGCCGAGAGCTTTGCCCCTGCCCCCCGCCGTTCCACCCCCACGCGAAGCCGTGGTTGCGATTCGTCGCCCACATGAAACTGCAACACCACAACACTCCCAACCAGGTAAGCCTCGAAGCGTTCGCCAGACCGTGATGTTTCGGATGAAAGTGCTTGCGTCGCCAAGAGACGTCAGTCTACGCCTGCCATTCGATATCCGCTGAGTCGGCTCTCGCGGCACCAGTGCGGCAAACCCGCCTGGGAAACTTTCCCAGAACTCTCCCACCCTTGTCGGCCCTATTCGTCTATCTGGCCTGCCCAGACATTGAAATACCCATGCCTCCTCGATAGCCATCTCCTTATTTCGACGAACTCTTACCCTGCAGTGTCCAAACTCCGTGTGTGCCGGTCAACTCGATAATCTCCAAATCTTAACTTCCAGAGCTGTGCTCACATCGTTCAATCTACTATCCTTTAATCCTTACAACCACTCACAACCGCCAATATGCGTTTCGCCGTCGCCCTCACTACCCTGGCCGCTGCCGCCATCGCCGCGCCCCTCGATTCCCTCGTTGCTCGCCAGGACGACGTCAACGCCATCCTTAACGCCCTCGCTGCCGAGAACCCCGAGGATGCCGAGACCGCAAGGAAGGGTCTGAAGGCCCGCGAGCTTCAGCTCACCCAGGACGCCGAGGAGGAAGAGATCTTCAAGCGCCAGGATGATGTCAACTCCATCCTCAACGCCCTCGCCGCGGAGAACCCCGAGGACGCCGAGACCGCCAGGAAGGGCTTGAAGGCTCGCGAGCTACAGCTCACTCAAGATGCTGAGGAGGAGGAGATCTTCAAGCGTGAGCTTCAGCTCACCAACGACGACGAGCAGGAGGAAATTTTCAAGCGTGACGTCCAGCTCACCAACGATGATGAACAAGAGGAGATTTTCAAGCGCGATGTTCAGCTTACGAACGATGACGAGCAGGAGGAGATTTTCAAGCGAGAC
>JABGLZ010000337.1:19622-35127 GCA_014705045.1 Colletotrichum theobromicola | reverse complement strand
CAGAAATCTCCAATTTGGGCCTCGGCGTTCCCAAGGTCAATGAGCATCAGACCTGCCCGGCGCCACCACTCCCGCCTTATCGATCATCGCGCCCATACGTCGACGACGTCACCATGCCCCGCACACAAATACAAGGCCGCCGCGGCGGTCAGAAACCCTCGTCAGAAATCTGCAAGTTGGGCCTTCAAGTTCCCAAGGCCAGCATTAAGACCTACGACCAACGAAGTCTCAGATCCCGGTCAATTCGTCTCAAGCAAGAGTATAGCGAAGCCCCGGGCCGTTACCCGTCCCCACCGTTCCGCGGGTATCACGATCAAGGTTACCGCCCACGCGATCATGGTCAACACCGGCATAATCCTCTTCGTGTCCCGCCTGGGCCTCGATCCTATGCTCGTGACCGGGAACCTCGTCGATCCCATGATTATGACCGAGAATCTGGTCGATCCCATTATCGTGATCGCCATTGCCGTGCAGACCTCCAAAAGGTGAAGCTCGACGAGGCGACACATCCGCTTCTGGGTCGGAATGAATGGAGGCGAAGGGACGCAGAGAATCGCGACATCACTTGCGGCAATTGCGGTTACCTGGGCCATATTCTGCTCGACTGCCTTTGGCCCGACAGAGACGGTTGGCTCCAGGGGTGTCCCTTATGCAACACCAGGGAGCACTATCTTGATCAGTGTGTCCGCAGGGCTGACCTGAATGATATCGACATGTTCGAAATTCTAGTCAGACGCCGAGCAAGCAAGCCGCCTATCAAGACAGCTCAGGCGTGGGTCAACCTGGTCAAGGCTGCTCTCCAAAGAGGATGGATCTCGTCGCATTACAAGGGCTTCCCCCTCATGGTCGCCAGGTCCAAGTCCATATTGAGGCACACGTATGGTAACAAGCCCTGGTGTGATTACGACTACAGCAATGACACCGCCTTGCAACAGATAAAGTCGTCAAAAACCATCTCCGAAGCGCAGCACATGATCGAGAGGGAGGGATTGGAGGATGAGTGCTGGGGATCAAAGACAGCGAATTAGAGGAGATCAGGAGGCCGACGGCCGGATGCGATAGTTCACGTGCGATAGATTAGAGAGTAATTGAAGGAGTATTGTACTATGAATTGTCATGATATCGTACTTGTCAAGTGTGTGCGTAAAATGTCAACCAGAAGCGCCCTCGAGGTAGACCATAGCGGCGTGAAGGAAGAGGGGAGAAAAACAAAAGCCAAAAAAAAAGATTCGAAATGATGCACTACCGAAGGTTGATAAGTCGAATCGTTCGAGTAGCACCGGTATAACCCGCTAAGCCGGTTCCTAATTGTTGACAGCTTACGGTTAACCTTGGTCAAGTACAGAACCCGAGCACGAATCGGCTCCCCGGGGCAAGTCGGTGGAGGACAGAGGGAGACAAAAATACTTAAAAAAGACTAAAAAAAGAAAAGAGACCAAAAAAAGAACGCAGTCTGCTTCGAACTGGCGCACTATCGAAAGTTGATTAGTCTAATCGTTCGAGAAGTACCGGGCTAACCCGTTACGCCATGTTCCTAATTGCTGAAAGTCCAGATAATCACCATACCTATAAGGAGCCGCGCGCAGGTGCTCGGTGAACAGGACAACGGGATTCTCTCTCACCAGTCCGGCGCACTCCCACAACCTCCCCCAACCGCAAGCTGCGCCGCCTTGTGCATCTTCAAGGTCCCCAGCGGCCTCACCCCAGGTTTCTTCCCACGGTGTCCCTTGAAGTTGATCTTCTTATCCAGCTGCTCAAACGGACTGCTCCCCGCCTCGCCCTTCTTCACCATCCACTTTGCGGTCCCCAGTGCGGCATCAAGCTCCTCGACGGATGGAAGCTTCAAGTATATCATGCCGTCCGGCCGCTCCTCCACCGGGAACGTCGCGATGCTGAGCTCTGCATCCGTCTTGCAGTCGCCGTTGGCCAGGTCAAAGTTGCGCTTATGATACGGACACGAAACCCACGGCGCGGACCGCTTGGCGTCGCCGTTCGTGCTGCAACCCGAGTCGGGCTTCTTCGCGTCGCTGCAGGTATCGGTCCCGAGGTCTTCGCCGATGAGACCGTCCGACAGCACAAAGGCGCGCTTGTGGGGGCACATTTGCTGCGTGGCGTAGTATCTGCCGCGGATCCGCCAGATGGCTAGCTGCGTGTCTCCCCGCTTGACCGTCGCAGAGATGCCGTTGGGCGTCTCGTCCGCGCCCAAGAAGTGGCTCGCTGGAAGCATCGGCTGCCACGCCATGCTGCTCCACCTGCCAAGGAGCCCCTTGAAGTCTTCCTTGGCCGAGTCCTTGGCCCAGTACACCGGACGGGGCTGGTCGCGGTCGAGCTCGACCTCCATGTTCTCGAGCGTCTCCTCGGTGTTGTTGAATTGCTTGAACTTGGCGGCGATTTGCGGGTTCTTGATCGCCTCGGCCCACTCGTCAAAGAAGCTGTCGACGAGCTCCTGCATCTGTGCTTCGAGAGAGGCGCAGATGCCCAGCTTGTCCTCGAGGACGACCTCCTGCAGGTACTTGATGCCGCCTGGGAGGTTCTCCAACCAGCGGGCAGTTCTCTGAAGCTTGTCGCCTGTGCGGATGTAGAACATGAGGTATCTGTCGATGATGGGAATGACCTCAGACGGGGGGACGTCTTTTGCGAGCAGCTCCGAATGTTTCGGCTTGGCGCCACCGTTGCCGGCGACGAAGATGTTGAACCCCTTTTCGGTGGCGATGAGGCCGAAATCCTTGTTCTGAGCTTCGGCACACTCGCGGACGCAGCCGCTGACGCCGCCCTTGATCTTGTGCGGCGCCCGAATGCTCTTGTAACGCTCCTCCAACCGCACAGCCATGCCGACACTGTCGCCAATGCCGTATCGGCACCACGTCGTCCCTACACAGCTCTTGACGGTTCTCAGCGACTTGGCGTACGCATGACCCGATTCCATGCCGGCCTCGACCAGCGTCTTCCAGATATCCAAGAGGTCCTGCTTCTTTGCGCCAAACATGTCGATGCGCTGCCCGCCGGTGATCTTGGTGTACAGGTTGTACTTGCTGGCCACCTGGCCGATGACGATGAGCTTGTCGGGGGTGATTTCACCGGCGGACACACGCGGGACCACGCTGTACGTGCCGTTGCGCTGGATGTTGCCGAGGAAGCGATCGTTGGTCTCTTGCAGACCGTGCATAGGTGTGTCCATGACGTGGCGGTTCCACAGAGACGAGAAGATGCTGCCGCAGGTAGGCTTGCAGACTTCGCAGCCCATGGATGCAGGGTCGTTGCCGGCTTCTCTCATGACGTCTTCAAATGTCTTGAGCTTCTTGACGAGAATGATGTTGTAGAGGTCGGCGCGAGAGTAGTTGAAGTGGGCGCAGAGATGGTTCTTCACCTCGTTGCCCATGGACAGCATCGTCTTGTTGAAGATGGTGGTGACCAGTGGCATGCAGCCACCGCAGCCCGTGCCGGCTTTTGTGCAGGCCTTGACCTCACCGAGGGTCTTGCAGGTGCCGTCTTTTACCGAGTTGACGACGTCGCCTTTCGTCACGTTGTGGCATGAGCAGATCTGGGTGTCGTCTGTGAGGTCGTCGCCGTCGTCCTCGCCCTCCTTTTTGGCGCCCAGAATTAACTGGCTGGGCGGCATGTCGAGCTCCTTCATGTTCTTGACCAACGGCACCAGCTTGATGTAGTCTTTTGTGTCGCCAATCATGATACCGCCGAGCAGGTATTTGCCGTCTTCCGTGAAGATGTACTTTTTGTACACATTTTGGAACGGGTCACGGTAGGTCAACGCCTTAACCGGGGCCGGTGGCAGGCCGTTGGTTAATGTCTCGATAGTGCTCTGCTCGTCCTTCTTCGCCTTTCTTGCCACTTTTGGAGGCAGAGACTTCGGCCCTTGTGTGTCGGCAAAGTAGTCACCGAAGCTCGCCACGTCGACTCCGAGCAGCTTGAGCTTTGTGCTGAGGTCTGGCCTCTTGAATATCCGCGGCTGGTGCAGCTTGGCTTGTGTGAGGTTGAAGGAGAGAACGTCGGCCATCTCGACGCCAGGGCCAATCAAGCCAAACGCCATGCCCTTCCAGCTGGCGCACTCGCCGATGGCGTAGATGTCGGGAACGCTGGTGCTCATGTCGTCGTTGACGATGATGCCGCCGCCGCGATCAGCACACTTGATGCCCGCCTTGCGTGCGAGATCATCTCGTGGCCGTACGCCAATCGCGAAGCAAATGGCCGAACAGTCGAGGCGCTCGCCATCCTCGAAGCGCACGCCCTTGACGTGGTTGTCCTCGGTGGTCTCAATCTCTCCGACGCGCTTGCTAAGCATGATATCGAGGCCGAGATTCCGTACTTGATCCACCACCATAGCACCGGCATCCTCGTCAATCTGCCGACTCAAAACCCAGCGATTCCTCTCAATGATCTTTACTTGGCTGAAGCATTCAAGATCGACCATGGCCTTGGCAGCCTCCAGGCCGAGCAGACCGCCACCGACGACTGCTCCGGCGGTGCCTTTTCGTGTGGCGGCGAAGGCAATGAGTTTGTTGAGGTCGTCGATTGTGCGGTAGACGAAAACACCCGTTGCGTCATGGCCAGGAGTGTGTTTTGGAAGAACAGCGTCCGAGCCGGTGGCAAGAACCAGGACATCATAAGGCACGACCTCGCCGTTGGAGCAAAGTATCGTCTTTGCTTGCGAGTCGATGTCCGTCACCGTGGTGTTGATGTGGTATCCCAGGGAGCCTTTGGGAGCGCCGCGATACTACGAACGTCAGCATGGGCCACGAACGCAGTAACGACCACATACCCATTCTTCTGGGTTGAGGTAGAGGTTCTCAATCTTGCGGTGGTCAAAGAAGCTCGTCAACCCCACGCGATTGTAAGCCAGGTATGGCTCCTCCCCGATGATTGTGATGCTATACTCATTTGTCCGCGCATCCAGCTTCAACATCTTTTCTCTGTGGATAGTCAGCCAAAGGCCTCCGTCACCGTGCGCAGACTCACATGAAGGCCATGCCGACCATTCCCAGGCCGACGACTACGAGCCTCTTTCGCTCCGCCATCGTGAAATGCCAAACGCTACTGAGACACGAACAGACTTGGGGTTACGGAGAGCAAACGGAGCAAACGGAGCAAACGAAAACAGAGGCATAAGAGATCACAGTCCACGACAGTATTATAAAAGGCTCATCGTCCCGTCGCCTCAAAATAAAGTCAGTCGGCACGATCCGCTGGGATCAGCATCTCCGGGATTTGTTCCATGACGTCCCAGGAACGGCAGCACATGATTGGACGAGGGCAGTCTGAACGACGCATTTCCACGGTCGAGACCAGAGTTTCTGTGCCACACAGCCATGTCTGCGCATGGCGTGCAGGGACATGTGAGTCCGTTCTGGTGGAGGGTGGCACGGATGCTTTACAGGTTGGTTGTTGTATCGCATTCTAGGTCGCTCGTTGTGATAAGGCGAGCTGCCATCGGATGATAAGGTTGCTACTGACCAATCAGAAACTGAGGATTGCGGCCCGCAGCGGGTGGCCCTCCGCGGAGAAAGACACCTCTGACCTGCTAGTCGCGTTTCTCTTTGCTCATTGAACTAAGGGCGTGGGGAGATTTCTTCTGGGAGCTGTCTCCTAGGAGAAAGGAAACTCTTCTTCATGGCAGATAAGCGGGAGCTAATCTGATTTGCAGGGTGTTTGATTGGGCGACGGCGCAGCGCTGTCAGAGCCTCCAGCCGACGATGTCTGAATAGTTGCATTCTCTGTGTCTGGCCATTTCTCATACACAAACGCCGGAGATGATAATCCAGTCCGTATTCCCTCTAGGGTATCACCAGTTCACCAATAGTGTACAGTATAATACAGACCGTCAACCTCACGCCACCCTCCGGACGCCGAAAAAGTAGTTGCCGACCTTCTCGCTGCCCTTGACCTCCTTCCACCCGAGACCCGGCACGTAGACGACGCCCAGGACACGCGGCATCTCCCAGCCCTTGCCCATGAACATGCCCTTGAGCTCGTGGTCGTTGATGTACTTGCGCCAGTCGTGAGTGCCCTTGGGCACGATCCCCAAAATGTCCTCCGCCACGAGGTTCGTCGTGAACCAGCTCATCCACGTCCGCGCGATGGTGCTGCCGACGAGCCACCCGCCGGGCTTCACAAACGGCGCGCAGCGGTCCAGGAACTCCTCCGGCGACGACACGTGCTCGACGACCTCGAACACGGACACGATGTCGTACAGCTGCGGCGGCACGGGCAGCGTCTCGATCGTGGCGGACTTGTACTCCAGCCGTCCCCTCAGCGCGGGGTCCCTCCTCGCGTGCGCCTTGGCGATGGCGAGCACGCCAGGCGTCGGGTCGATGGCCGTCACGGCGGTGGTATCGGGCAGCCGGGCGGCGCTCTCCGCGAAGATGCCGCCGCCGCATCCGACATCGAGGAAGCGCGTCGGCGTCGACGGCGGGTCGTACTGGCTGTTGAGGCAGTCGCGGATGAAAGAGTGTCGGAGCGGGTTCATCAGGTGCAGCAGCCGCGAGGAGCCGTGGGGGTCCCACCAGTCGGCGGCGAGGGCGTTGAAATGCTCGACCTCATCGGGGGAGACGGAGGAGAAGGTCGAGTTGAGCCGGCGGGGTGGCAGACCGGCGCGGATGAGGAGAGGTGACGTCGTAGCCGCGCGGGAGGCCGCAACGAGGGGCCTCGCCCGCAACGAGCGCAGCAGGGCGGCTGCTGGGCGTGACGATGCCATTGCTGGTGTTGCGGTGGTGTGTGCAGAGGATTGATGAATCCTGCAATGGGTTTGATGACAAAGCAAGAGATCCGCTGGGAAATTCTGATTAGCTTCCCGTCGGCGCTGTTGCCGACCGTCAGTGCACCCCTGTCAACCGCATTGCAGATGGCAGACGTTCTGCAGGGACGGGATTTCCACCTTATCCTAGATGTGCCCTCCCGGCCGCCGGAACAGCCTCAAAAACACATCAAGAACGGGGCCGCGCGGGTGCTTCCACCAAGGTTTGTCAGCGAGACCGTCAACTCTGTAATCGGCGGGCCCTCGGACGGTTCGCAATCCTTACGTAATTCACCGAGCCCGCTATCGGTTTGGTGCCGTTCGCATCTGAAAGAAGAGCGCCACAGGGGCCCTGGACGCCAGAAGGCCGACCACCGACCGAGCAAACACCCGCGCAGGCCGAAAACCCTCGGCGCCCTGGTCCAGGCACATGGGAACCATGGTTGACAGGCACATCATGAGTCAACCGATTGGCGACGGGTGGGCTGCTTGGGGTTGTTTGTTCTGACTGCTCAGCATCAGCCGATAGATTATTAAGTCCACAGACCGGCGCATCGTGAGAACACGTTGTAGAAAAGGTGCTTTACCCGCCGGCGGTTACAGTCAATTACACCTGGAAGATTCCCTATCGCTGCCCGCTGCCGGTTGTCGCCCCTCTCTCTGCATGACGGAATCCCTAGCGCAGTGAAGAAAACGAGGACCCCTGCCCGAACCGTGTCCGCCCGCAACCGCAAATACACCACTAAATTTCCCTCGGAGCCGCTTTCGACAACAACCCCTCCAACGTCCCCCTCCTCCACGCCGCCAACCTCACCACCTTCCACCGCCAACCAAACACCCCAAACGCCGCGATGCCCTCCTCGACAATAGACGAGTCCAAGTTCGACTCCATCCCGGATGCCATTGAGGCCTTCCGTAAGCCTTCCCGCGCATCCCGCTTCGTCACTCCCGTACCCCGCTGACCCAAACTCCCACAGGCAATGGCGAGTTCCTCGTCGTGCTCGACGACCCCTCGCGCGAGAACGAAGCCGACCTCATCATCGCCGCCGAGTCCCTCACCACCGCGCAGATGGGCTTCATGATCCGCCACTCGTCGGGCTACGTCTGCGCGCCCCTCAGCCCCGCCATCCTCGACCGCCTCGACCTCCCGCAGATGGTCACCTCCAACGAGGACCCCCGCGGCACCGCCTACGCCGTCTCCGTCGACGCCGCCGACGAGGCCGTCACCACCGGCATCTCCGCCCACGACCGCGCCCTCACCTGCCGCGTCCTCGCCGACCCCGCCGCGAAGCCCGCAGACCTGCGCCGCCCCGGCCACGTGCTGCCGCTGCGCGCGCGCCAGGGCGGCGTGCGCGAGCGGAGGGGCCACACCGAGGCCGCCGTCGACTTTTGTCGCCTGGCCGGCAAGAAGGAGGCCGCCGCCATCTGCGAGCTGGTCGACGACGGCACCGTTGTCGAGGGCCAGGCCGTGCACGAGAACCCGGGCATGATGAGGGGCGAGCAGTGCATCGACTTTGCGAGACGGTTCGGGCTCAAGGTGTGCACGATCGCGGATCTGGTGGCGTACCTGGAAAAGACGCAGGGCAAGCTGGAGGTCAATGGCTCGTCGTAGGCGATGGGCGGGCGGGAAGAGACGAGAAGAGGTGGGAAACAGCAGAAAGACATATACCCCATGTCGGGTTGGCAAAAAGGCGCTTGGGAATTCGTCACATGCACTGTTTGCGCTCGTTTCGGCGCATTGGGTACTGGTTGGTATAGCATCATCACTGAGAGGCACACACACAAAAGACACCACTCTGATACCGGTGTTCCGACCGTGTAAGATATGTATTCGGCATAATCCAAAATGTGCGACATGACCCCCAAAATGTGCTCCTTATCCGCAAAATGATGATGGCCAGCCCCAGTAGGTGTCCGTCTAATAACGCCAGCCATGCACCCGCCGCCGTACTCTTTTCCCGCCTAGTGCATCTCCTCCAACGCGCCGTTGACATGGTATGTGGTGTTGGCGGGGTCGGGGTTCGTGCGGTCCCACGCCCACATCTGCTTCTCCTGCTCGGAGAGCTTGCCCTCCAGCATGGCGACCACCTTTTTGCCAATGACGGGCAGGAACTTCCAGCCGTGGAACGAGCCGCCCGTTGCGAGGTAGAGGTTGTCGCAGCGGGGGTGTTCGCAGATGAAGAAGTCGTGGTTGGGGGTGTACGAGTCCCTGGGCGGTGTCAGCAGACGTTAACGATTAGGCTCAGACAAGACTCACCAGCAGAAGCGGTACTCTTCAATCTCACAGTTCTCGAGCTCCTTGCCGCACAGGCCAACCAAGGTCTCGCGACAGAGCTTCTTGATGTCGTTCTGGTCAATGTCGTCGACCCACCGGGTCAGGTTCTTGTCGGCTGGGACGAGGATTTCCCTGTCCTTCTCCAGCGTCCAGCATCCGTCGCGGTTGAACTTGAGAAGCCCGTCCTTGTAAGACACCAGCTCACCTGATGAGGTCAGCCACGGCCCTTGCTCTGTTGTGAAACTACTCACCCATAACCTCCTTCACTCTGTTCTTCCAGACGGGCACAGGGCCAGCGTCGAAGCGCTCCTTCAGCTCCCCGTCGATGCGCACGGTGAAGCTGATGGCGCCGGTGGCCTTGAGTCTCTCCCCGGCGTGGAGCTCCGGTCTCTCGGGGGCGCTCTTCTCGAGCAGGGAGGCAGTCCGCGCGCCGGTGCACAGCACCACCTTGCCCCTGAGCTCCTGAAGGGTCCCGTCCTGCAGCAGGACGTTGACGCCGGCGCAGCGACCAGACTCGTCAAAAGTGAGGTTCTGCACATCCCCCACGACGAGATCGACTCTCGGGTGGGCGAAGGCTTCCCGGCGGGTCGCCTCCAGAGCAAGCGCGGCATCGACGTAGCCAAAGTCGGGGTTGTACATCACCTTGTCCGAGGTCCCAAAGTCGGCGTTGGCAAAGACGGGCGTCTGCTGGCGCACCTCGTCAACCGTCATCCACCGAGACTTGGTGGGATAGCCAAGCTGCTTATACGCCTGGAGGCTCTGCTGGTTGAAGTCGTCCGGCTGGCACCGGTACATGCCAACACGGTGGAAGAACTCCCCGAAAAAGGGGTCCTCGAGCCACATGTCCATGGCAGCCCGCGCCATCTCGATGTGCACCGGGATGGCGTAGTCGCTCCTGACAATCTTGGAGAGGTCGTGAGACGCCGAGGCAGGGTCCGCGTGGGGATCACGGTCAACCACGACGATGTCGTAGTCCTTGTACGTGTTGCTGTACTGGAAGGCGAGGGCCGTGGAAGCCCCAAAGACGCCGGCACCGACAACGATGATGCGCTCTCTCGTTTTTACGGCCATGACTTTATATGAGACAATGTCTTGATGTCTTGTGTATAAGTGAAGAGCTGCTTGGATGTCAGCAAAGGCTTCCCGACTCAGGGGCAAGCCACGAACCTTTTATAGAAGACCTCGACGGGAGATTTCGAGACGGAAAAGACAAGTAGAGGAGACGGAGAGCTCGATGCGCACCGCAGTTGTACCCGCCGGTCATCGACCGTAACCTCACCTCGTTCATTTCCTCGAAAGGTGCTTCAAACTTCCCCCTCGAGACGCCCACCCGCCGGCAGTGCAGGAAACCCCCAATCCAAGACCAGCAGACCGGCATCTTCCATCCCGGGCAGGGTCAGAATTCCATGTCGTCAGCTGGATGGAATGATCTGACTTTGGCATCCTTGAACAATCCATATCCCAGCGGCCGCGGCGCAGAAAGAAACTAAGGCGAGCGCGCCTGGCGGCTGCGACATGAACGGGCGGGAATAAACTAGCACACATCATCACGTATGGAACCACCAAGCCATGGCATTCGCCCCGTCATTGTTTCGGTGCTCAGCAAGAAGAGGCAAGTGAGGCAGCAGATACCCGGTATATGATCCGGTGTCTCTCTACCTCTGGCGAGAGGTCGTCAGCAAGGCCCCCCCGCGGCTCGAGATGAAGGCCTGCCGGGAGACAGATCTGCAAAGTAGCAGCAGCTTCACTCTGTGTGCCTGAGTTGGAGACAAGGTACGTTGGGCTCGTGGAAAAAGAGTTGTGACATGACAATTCCCAGAGTGGGTGTAGTAAGCTGAATGGTATGGCAAGCAAGGGGGGTTGTTGCGGAGTGGGTGTGGTTGGAAGGCACGATCTCAACCACGGCCGCCGTTCGCCATGCCCATCGCCCCTCCTCTGGTCCGACGCAACTGGACAAGGAGGCAGCTCCGCGTGCCCTGGTTGGCGCGCCCAAACGGTGCAGCGTGTGCTCCCATTGGCGCCCCGCCTTTTCCTCCACTGTCAATAGCGTTCTTTCCTCTGAGAACCGTCAGGGCCACACTGCACCGCATTTCACATCCAGTCGCATTCGCAACTCCCCTTCCTTCAATCTAGCGCAAGGTGTCTCGTCGCTAAAACGATCCCGGTAAACGTCCCCATATCGCTAAGGCAGAACGATACCAAAATGGACCTCTTTTCTGCTTTCTCTTTCTCCCAAGATCCTCTCTCTCGCTCTCTCTCTCTCTCTCCAGACGCCCCTAACCCAGCCCACAGCCCAATTGGCAACAGAGTGAGGAACTTTGGTATCCCTTCTCTCAGGGCCCTGCTCGACACTGACACGCTAGCCAGTTGTCCCCTTCCCGACGACGACGTCGGGTGTTGACTCCGCCTGGGGTGCCAATATCATCGAAAAACTTGCCTCGACTGGCAACCTTCAGCGATTCCCGCCCGCCCCGGTGTTATGCTCCTTATCCGGATCTTGTCCGTCCTGCGTGTGTCAGTCGTCTTGGTCGTCGTTTCTTTTGTGGGCTGTCCTTCGCATTCTGATCTCGAGGCCAGAATCAGGTCCATAATGCGCCATCGACAGAATCTGCGATCCGCCATGCCTCAACGTATCCAGATCGAGAACATCGCTGCTGAATCTCCCCTCTTGCTTCCAGGTGTAACACGAGCGAGGCAGGAGATGTGCTCGGCCAAGAGGGGTCTATTCGGACGCCATGGCCGACTCCGTCGAAAATGACATGGCACATGGGAATCCCGAAGCCCATCACGTTTCCCGTTATTTCCCATCTCCGACCAGACTGGTTTAGCTACGTACCACCGCCTGAGCCATCCGCAAGGCCCCAGGCAAAAGGGCCAAGCCCACGACTGGCATTTTATGCCACCCTCCAACACCTCGCCGCCGCGTTAGCGTTGGCGCCAGAGAAGACGTACGTTTGCCCTTTTCAATCCTCCCGCCGTATATTACGCCATGGCTGCCCGTCTGGCTTCGTGTATGCCCGCAGGCGAAGGCCGAAGAGACTGCAAAATATCACGACGGCGGTACGTGACCAGTCGCTTTTCTTATAAGCGAAATGCAGCGTACACCCTTCTAGACGGCAGATGCGTCTCGCGTAAGCCTACTTTGGGATCAGATCTTCCTTCCCACGCGGCGGTGCGTTACACATCGCCACGCCAGCCTCACGGTCTGCGCAGCATGCCGTGTAAGACTGCACGAAACGGTGACTGGCATTCCCGGGGCAGGCAACCCCTCTCTCTCTCTCTACCACTCGACCAACCAGGCCCGGGGGATGCCCCGCCTGGCGGGAAACAAACGGTGAGGATGCTGCGCCGCAGAGGACAGGAGAAGAGGCCGTTCGGCCTGCTTCCCGTGCTCTGCTCCTCCCCTGTGCCCTTGCCGCAAACCCGGAGCACGCCCTCTTGATGCCATGTCGGTAGGTGAAGATCGGTCTCCTTGCATGACAGCCGAGGAGCAGCCTCCTTTTTAGCAGCCTAATCATCAGCCGATCTGGGATTCCAGGCCTGGCAGAAACCTGTGCGATGACTCTCATGGGACGAGTCAGCCCCGAGGCGGCTCATCTGCTCCAACACCAACGAGAGCAAGAATCAGACAAGACAAGAGTCCGTCCACCGTCGATGGCGTCTGCATCGGTTGGCCCATGTTTCACTGGCATCGCATAGACCTCAACGATGCAGGCTCGAGAGAGGCACAGTGGTCACCGATTGGACTCTTGCACCGGTGCATGTTGGATTCACTCGGGGTATCTCACTCGAACCTGATGAGAAGATAATATTCGTGTTGGAACCAGCATACTGGTCTGATACTTTCGTCGCGCATAATAGCGCACATGCCAATGGGTTGGATGCCCTACATCCAACCAACCAAACGGTCATCGCCATGACCTGATGCGCCGCCCTTCGCGCCCTGTCGCTGTTCCTGCCATCCCATTCAACGACGGCTGAACATGCAGCCCATAACTTTAAAAGACCGTTCGTGATCCAGCCGCATGATAATAGTACACCCAGTTTGCCAAGACTCCTTAGATCGTTTACCCATTGTGCCATCAAAAGTCCATACACGCGCGCTATCACAAATCAAGAGGAAATAAGAGAAAGTGCAAGCTCTTCGGACGTTGTCTCGCTGTTGGTGCCCCCTCACTTTTAGAAGCCTGCCAGTCGTCCCCAGACCATCCCCGTAAACCTCGGCTGCTGCTACTACTGCAATGCTACCTCCGCGACGTGGGATAATAGGTCGTCGTCGTGACCGGGGGCTGGCTCTCGTTGGGGTCTTCGTGCTTGACGTTCAGCTGATGCCTGACGAGCTGATCCTTCCTCGCAAACCCCTCTTTGTTCGGACACCCTGGCAGATTGCATCTGTGAGGCTTGGAGTGCTTTTGCAGATGTTGTCTGCGTGGCCCAGTCAGCGTGATGATACTCGAGTTGTGACGAAACACTCCGCCCTACCTGAACATGCAGTTGCGTGTGAAATACCGCGGGCCTCCATCCTCCTTCTTGCCCCCTTTCTGGCACGAACGCCATTCCGGACAGATGTAGTGGCCCTTGCCCCTGTGCTTCAGCTGCTCCATGTCGATCTTGTCTGCGCGCGCAACCTCGTCGTCCATCGAGAGCCCGTCGTGCATGCCCGACATGTCGTAGTCGTCGTCGTCGCCATCGCCGTAGTCGTCGTACCCTGGTGAGCCGGGGGTGAGAGACCTCCTGTCGCTTCGGGCGTGCTCGCTGCGCGTGATCTCCCCACGCACGAGAGACGTCCCGACGGACGACTGCGATGCGGCTGCTGAAAACGGTCCCGTCGAGAATCCCGAGACGCCGGTGGAGATGGAAACGGACGATCTGGAGCAGGATTCTGGGGCCGCGGGCTGCCGCGTGGGTTCGGGATGAGCGTGTTCCTCGGCTTGCACCAGAATGTCTCGTATCTCCCGCTGGGCCTTTAGCACGGTCTCGCTGATTTGCCTGCAAAGGGTGTCAGCGACTTTGAGATATTCCATTTCGACGGATCCTTCCACCCACCTGAGCGTCTTGCGCTGCTTCGTTGCTACCTCGAGGATGCCCATTCCCTGCTTACGTTCGCACAACGCCTGATCCACCAGGTTGTAGCCTGTCGACTGCAAGTTCTGCTCGTCCGTGAGCAGCGCTATAAACTCTGCTACGCGGGCGAAGGCGTGCACCGAGGCTTTGCCGTAGTATGCCAGGACGGTCTCATCTTCGTTTCTGTGCGGGATGTCACCGGGGTGCAGCTGGCAAGCTCTCTTGTATTGTCGAAATGCTTCTGTCTCGGGGTCCACTGGCTGGTCTGTCTGGAGCAGCGAACGGATGTCGAGGGCTGCCATGGTGTATGAGCGTCCTGGGGAAACAAGACAACATGCGAGTTCCCGCAGAGCGAGCAGGTGAAGGTGGCGACCGCCGAGGTTATCAAGGCTCCTCCCACAACGATCAAGTGCGAGGAGCGAGTTTGGACTGTGGTGGGCTGCGTGGGTGTGAAGACCGTTGGAACGACGGATCAAGAAACAGTCGAGGAACGCCAAGTGGGTCGTGTCGAGATGGGAAAGCAAACGACGGGATGCAATTCAGGTTTGGGGCGCACCAACAACGAGAGCAGCAGCAAATTGTCGAGAGCGGAGAAGAAGGACGGTTTGAAAGAACAAAAAGGACTCAGTCCCAGGTTCAGGTCACAATTCAGCAAAAGAGTTGTAGGATTCCGGGCAGGGGCGGTTGAAGGGGAGCGGGTGGAGAGCGGGCCAAGTCAAGCGTTACGGGAAAAGAGGAAAGAGATAATCAGGTATTGATGGCGAGTAGGTCAACCGTGACGGGAGGGGATCAGAGCGCGGCGCGGGGAGGGGAGAGCGGCGAACACCCAAAAGCTCGACGTCTTGCCCACCGGGTGGAATGGGATTGGGGGCGAAGACAGCGGCAACGGCAGCGAGAGATTGAACGGCGCGTGGTCGAGGCGGACGCGAGGGGGGCAGCATGAGGGCGGAGTTTGGAGCTGCGAGGGAACGACTTGGAGGAGTGTCTGGTGTGCGAGCGAGTCTCTGAGGTGAGTCGTGGGCGAAAGTCCCTTGCCTCCCACTACGCCCGTAATGCCCGTCAGGACCCGTTGGGCCAGGCCAAGATGAGGGGGACAGGCATGACGACCAGTGAAGAGCGGGTTAACGTTCTGCTGCTGCGTGTCTGGGACAGATCAGGCTCGGGGCCAATGACCAGATGGCTATCCGTACTGGCTTCGTATGTCCGGTAAGCAGGCAGGCAGGCAGCTGGGTAGCAGGTAGAGCGGATGGCAGAGATGGATGGCGATGGCGCAGAGCGGGCGCGAGGGCGCGCTGGTGTCCCAACACAGGTCAGGTACCTGACTTGATGCTACCTGGCAGGTGTAAGCAGCGATTGACAAAAGAGGGAACGGGGGTGTGACAAGAAGAAGCAAGCATGCGGCTGGCGACAGGGCAGATGTG
>JABGLZ010000337.1:0-19530 GCA_014705045.1 Colletotrichum theobromicola | reverse complement strand
GGGCAGGCACGGCGAGGGCCTTGTCGTGGGGCAGAGGTAGCCTTGGAACACTGCGAAGTTGGAGCTCGTCACATTTGGCCGCGGGCTGTGGTCCCACAGTTTGTTGGTGGTATGGTAGTGCTGTGAACATGTGCGGTACTTTTTCGGATCCGCAGTACGGATAAGGTGTTTGCAGTGTTGCGAGTCGAGGCATCAAGGAACGCTCGTTCAAACTTCCCAGGACGGTCGATACTGGCACCGACACTGCCCGCCCGCCCGCCGGGAACCCTAGGATCGGGAAATAGGCGGTGTCGGTGACGGCGGGATGGCGCTATCTGGGCGGTATCCGGGCGTGGGCGTTGTGGAATGAAGCCTGGTGCGAATGCATGGGTCAGTCAGGACGAGGAGAAGGAGGAGAAGGAGGTGGCAGGCTAGACAGGGTAAGACATTGTGGCGGGCGGGGGTTGTTGTTGGAGGTGTGTTGGTGTTGGTGCCAGGTTCGTTGGTGCTATCGGCAGGCGTTGGCAGACTTGTTGGTGCCCGCCAATGAGTAGTGACTGGCGAGGCCCTATCCATCGTGCACTGCTTGAACTGCTCGACTACTGGACTGCGTGCTGTTGGTGTTGGTGGTGTTGGACTGGAGGACACCGATGACATGCGAGACAAGGGTGCCCATCCCGGGTACTGCGGAGTATCCAGCCAGCGTTTCTCCTTATTTCACATCGACGACCAACTAGCTGGTGGTTTCTTCTTTGAGATATGCGAGATTGGGAATGAAGAAAGCTGAGGGGTAGGTGGTGATGATGCGCGCCGACACCTTCTTGGAAGCTCGATGCGAGACAAGGCCAAGGCGAACCAACGGGTGGCTCACCGAGTTGCTTCTGGATGGATCAATCCAGTGTCGTGAAGGTGTGTTGGTGGCAGAAGCTGGAACTTTGGGCGAGACGCATGGCCACCCCGGCACACCGGTACCCTGGTATCAGTGGAGGCAATCAAAATGGCAGGCTGGGCTGTAGGTACATGGCAATGTTTGCTCTCGCTGCTGCCGCTCGTTAGATGTAGAAAAAGAAGGCAATGCGGGCATGGAGGAGAGAAAGGAGGGAGGAGGAAGAGCATGGGCCGGCGGGCCAACGAGAGCAGGGCAACAGGGCAGCTGGGTGACATGCGTGGGCCGGCCGGGGTCAGCACCTCATGGTGAGCCAGGACCAGGTTCCCTCATTCTCACTCCTACATGGTAGTATGTCCCCGTAATCCATGGATAGGGACGTGGATTCGGACATAGACCGGGGTTGGCGGATAGAGGCGGCAGGCATCTGAGCCTCGAGCCCTCCATCTTTTTGTCAATCTGTGTGCTCTTTGAGCCAGGTGCAGCAGCACGTAGCAAGTGGACGGGCTGGCTCGATTACTCTGTACAAGTCTGGGAATGCTGCAGGCGGCTCTGAATCGGGAATGGGAAGCTGTAGAGCTGTTCAAGGGACAGAGAGACATTCTCCTCTTAGTGTGTGCTTGAATGATCGGCTACACACACCTCCTCGTCAGGCAGGGAGGGCAGCTTAGATATGCACGACTTTGCACTCGTGTCTCGTCCAACATTCCTCTTTCTCCTGCTGTTCCCTCCTTTTTTTTTTCTGCCCGCTCGGCTTGCTGCCCTCTCCTCGCTGGTTCCCCTCCCCTCTCCCTCTCGATCTGCCCTCTGCCCTCTGCCCTCTGCCCTCTGCTCTCTTTGAGCTCTGGCCAGCTACCCTGATAACTAACTTGGTGTTTCGATTTTTGTCTCTGCGTCAATTTCAGCGACAACTTGGACCACAAATAACCGACAGGGCAGGAGATGTCGAATTAAGCTCACACCCCGTCCCGTCGACTTTGAGTTCGGCCTGGCGTGACATCCGCAGCCAGCATCAAGCCAGCAACAAGCCGTCCCCGTCCGCGACGCACACAACTCGTCGCATCTCGCCACTGGACGACCACTGGGCGAGTGCGAATACCTAAGCACAGGACAGCACACGATAGGACAGGACCACTTTCACCCGAAGTCGCAGTCTCCTCCGCCGGGTCCCTCCTTTCTCTTTCCTTCTCCCGTCTCGCTCCAGGGTCGTCGGGTGGAGGAGGAACCTACACTACCTACCTTACCTCCCTTAGGTACCCTTACTAGGTACCTGACCTGGGGTCCCGTCCGCCGCGTGTTGCCTCCCCCCACCGGCGGTAGAACGGTAGCGGTAGCGGTACCGTAGCCGCTGCGCTGCGGATCAGTACCCACGGCCCTTTCTTCCTTCCACGATTGTTCATCGCTTCTACCAACTTTGGAAGGCCGTATTCATCCACTGCCCTGACCTCGGGTTACTCGACGTCCGCCTTGGTTGTTTTCTCCCAGGAACAGCAACTTCATCACACACACACCTATCGCTTGGTTCCTTCCGCATCTTTCCATCTGTCTCTCGGGCCTCAATCTCTCGTCTGTCGCACTGTCAGGTATCGAGCCACCCGCCGGCAGAGGAACATCGGCCCTGCTCCTAAACCTGCGTTGGCCTCCACCTCATTACGTCTGCACCTCACCCTCGATCGTGCCGTGTCAGCTGCGCCCAAGACAGTGCATGACTGAAGCTGCCTCCTTGCATATCCAGCAGTCTCACTCTCTCTTTTCTCAACAAGCGAGGTAAGGACACCAGTCTGTGTGTGTGGTCTGGCCAGCCGACTGGACCAGCCCTTCTTCTTTGCTCTAGCCCATCATGCCCTAACGAGGAGATCCCTCTTCCTTAGTCTTCATTTCTCCTCACCGGTCATGTAGCTAAAAGATCGCGTCACAGTTGCAGCCGCGCTAAGGCACCCAAGCCACGGCAGCACGAGACAGGGCGCCCTATCCCATTGCCTCTCGTCCGTCCTCTGCCAGATTGCAGACTGCCAGTGTCTCTCTACTCTTCTCACCTCGCTGGGTGTGCGTCAACAATACCTCACACGCCAGCATCCGTGCCTAGGTGTCTCTCTCTCTCTCTCCGCGCGCTACTGGGCGCTACCTCGCTGACCCGTGCGGGCAAGACCACCACCACCACGGTCCCATCACAACTCAGACAGAACCAGTGCCGTCCGATGAGCGGGAAGGTCCCATTGGGTTGAACTCTATTCTGCGGCCGCCAGCTAGATCCAGCGAGACATTACCGGTCGACATCAGGTCATTTGACAGGTTGCGTCTGTCCCTTGTCTTGCCTCCTGTCTCTTGTCCAAGGCTTGTCAGCATCAAATCCCCTCAATCTGCATCTCCCACACGAGACATACATGCTCGACGACTCCTCGCATCCTCACATAGACAGCGTTTCTTACATCACACGCTGCACGGAGGTTTCCCCGACTCGCGCACGCCCTGGCAACACCTGCCAAGACGAGACGAGACCACAGAGAGAGACAGAGATATCCACGGTGTCGCGCTTCCCGCGGCCGTCGGCTCCATCCTCGTCTCCATTCTCATCTGCGAGCTGAAATCTAAATCAGAGACCAGCCTCAACGGCGGAGAGTGGCGAGTTCTCCGTCCGTGTGCCTTGCCCTGCGCCTACGTCTGGCCTTACGGACGGATACCATCCATCCATCCCGCGCGCTCTGTCTATTCGTACCCAACGTCCTAGGCCTTCTGCCTGACGTCCATTCCACGCCTCGTGCCGTTGTCGTACCTGCTTTTGCTCTTACTGCCTCGACAGGGAGCGCGGGCTCGGTCAAAGTGGACCACCGCTAAATTAGGGCCCCCGACGTTTCGGTCCCGGCCTGTTCGGCGCCCTCAGTGCCCCGTTGCGTTGCCTCAAGGTCTTCTGCGCTTATCCACAACCGCTGTCACTGTCACCCTCGGGAAAGCTGTCAATCTTCACGCTGTCCTCACCCCTTTGCAACGCTAGTTGGGGTGACGGTCTGACCCGCCGGCCGCCCGCTCGACGCTCATCGCGTTCCTCGGCGGCACACTGGGGATAGAGGATACTTTTGAACGAGGACAGAGCCGCAGCGTACGGATACCTCGACAATCTGCCGCGGGTGCCGTTGCCGTTGCCGGAGCCGGCCGTTGTGTCGTCCTGGTCCTGGTCCTGGTACTGGCCTGGTCCTGGCATTGTTTGCTGCTGGCCCTACCGACCGCCCTGGCTCGTGTTAGCGAGTCCAGCGCCCGGGGGGAACACGGCACGCCTCCTGTTCTCTCTTTGGCCCCATCCCATCTTTCCTCACTGGGCCGCACCCGCACGACGCTAAGCGCTCTGTCGTTGCGGGCTCCGCCTCAAGTGTCTCCTCCTCCTGCGTTCCCCCATCAGTCCTCCCTGGACTCCCCACACGCCGAGTGCGAGCTCTCCACTCACGATTCAAACACGCCGCGATCCCAGCACCCCCGACCCGGACGTTGTCCTCCTCTTTTCTGGAGACACTCGTCCTCCTGGACATCCAGTCTCCCGATTCCGGGACCCGTCCCGGTGCTGGAGCTGGTGCTTCATCCGACCTAGTCTAGCTTTGGGTCCCCGTCTATCAGGACATGGCCAGCGCTTTTGTGATCACGAACAGGCCTCGCAAGAGAGCTCGCGAGGTCGATCGGCCATGTTCTTCTAGCTTGGCCTCTCCCCCGTCGTCTGACCCGTCCACGTCGCCTCCGAATTCTGCAACTCAGCTAGCTAGTGCGGAGACGAGCTACCAGACGAGTCATAGCCATAGTAACCTTCAATCACCCCCCGCAGAGGTCGCCCAGCACGAACCATCAAACCCGCCCGCTCGGAGACGTCGTTTGTGTAAATCGCGATTTGAAAGGAGCCACACGTCGGCGCAATCCTTGTCCCGTAAGCTACCGTCTGACCCTTGTGATGGCTCCCTGTCCTCGCGAGAGGCACAGCAGAAAAGTAAGAGGGAAAAGGGGAAACAAACAACTGAGAGGGGACAATGGGAATGTTTTGAGCAACATGGACTGACAATCGACAGGACCTGCTGAGGGGCCTCTGCACGGCCCGAGACCGCCATCACCAGATTATGAGCTGATTGTAACGCCCCAGCTTCCGCGAGACTGCCCTCTTGAGCTGGACTTTTCCAGTCCGTTCGAGGATCACGTAGAGACGAGGGTTCTGGAAGGACTTAACTATGTGAGACTCGAAAAGAGCGTCGTCAATGGCTACATCAAGCTCGGCGCGCCCCGGTTTGCCGCAGGCGACGACGGCGACGACAACCGTCAAAAGAGCCCCCATCTCAAATTGACCGTGTGGTTGAGGACCCACCAGTACCCGGACCAATGGTTCGAGGAGCTTCATCCCACCGACCAGAAGTTCTTTGGCTTTTGTAAGTTTGGCAACATCCCCCCCGGTCGTGGGCACCGCTGATTCCACAGACATCGTCGCCTGGTGCTCTGGCCGGACAGTCCTCCGGAGGACCAACACCTGGCTGGTGGACATTGCTCAGATGGCTTACAAGGACAACTGCGTTAAGCATGCGCTCCTTGCCCTCGCCGGCACCTACGTCTTTGACTACCGGCCGCTGCAAAAGTACAAGGACATGGCCGAGTATCACTACAAGAGGGCGGTGATACTGCTGAGTCTGCAGCTGGGCGCCGCTCGCAACGACAGCCTGAGCGACGGAGACATGGAAGCCGTCCTCGCCGCCGTCGCCCTGCTGAACATGAACGACGTCGTCTGCAACGAACACTGGCGCGTCCAGAGGCGCGTCCCCCGCTGGCTGGACGGCGCCCGCCTCTCCTGCCAGCTGCTGGACAAGTCGGACCCGGGCCACCGCTACCAGGATCCCGTTAACATCCAGCCGTCGGATGCCCGCGTGGGAAACGCCATCATTGCCAGCAGGGCCGCCATCTTCGCCCTCCCGATGATGCCGCTCATGCTCGACAACACCAAGGACAAGCAGTTCGTCTGGCTGCTCCAGGGATCCGAGCTGAACACGAGCAGGATCCACGGCGGGTGTGGCATGTCCCCGTCGCTCCTCTACCAGTTCGCCCAGATCACCCACCTGGCCGCCCTTACCCATCTGGATCCCGTCGACAGCTCCTTCTTCGCCGGGCCCATGGCGCTGAGGATGCTCCACGAGCTCCTGGGCCTCTCTCAGTGGTACGAGTTTGAGCGGGCCACGGGCGTGACCAGGGTCAAGGTGGACGTCGACACCATCGCCGGCCTGCTGCGCTCCGGCCACCTCGATGCCCGCGGCGCCATCAACTCCAAGGAGGGCATGACGGCCTCGACCGCGGAGGCATGGCGTTTCGCCGCCATCATCTACCTGCAGTGCCGCCTCCTGAGGCTTCCCCGCAACCACCCTGACGTGTTGCGTCAAGCCTCCAACCTCGCGGCGACCATCCGTGTCATGCCCACGTCGGGCTACATGTTCACCGCGCAAGCGCCCTTCTTTCCCGTGTTCCTGCTGGGCGTCGTAGCAGTAGACGAGGTGCACAGCAAGTGTGCCCTCGACTGGTTCGAATCGGTGACTGAGACAAAGTGCCGCTCGGTAAGTGCCGTGCCATCCATCCCGTAGTCCCCAATGCCAGCCAGGCTGACCCCCCTTTCGTAGAGCGTCCCGCCCGCGTATGAAGCTTTGAAAAAGACCCGCGAGTGGATGGCCTCCAATGTCCAGGACGCGCCGCTGCCCATCCCGGACCGCATCGTGGATCGCCACGGCTGGTGGGAAGATGTCGTAGATCATGTAAGCAAGACCTCTGGGACGCTGTGCTTGGTCTAGTAGGCGTGATGGAATGTAGATTTGCAGCCGAGGCGCAGGCACCACTATGGATGTGCATTTAGATTCAAGGCGTATACCATTATCTCTTACTGGATGGACCACAAGAGAGGCGCATACCATGTCCCACTTCGATCTTACTGGAAATCATGAGAGGCGCGCATACCATTTCACAGTTCTATATTGGAGGGGATCATGAGAGAGAGGCGCATACCAGTTCATATTTCCATCTCATCCCCGGCGGATCATAAAAGAGGCATCCACCGTTCTGTCTCATACTGATTGGTCCACGAGAGTTCATTAACATATATTATTCTGTATTGCTATTGCTGCCGCTGTCCATTTCAGCGGGAGAAGTCTCCATTGGGTATACCAAAAGGTGCGTACCAGCGTGAACCCCCCTTTGCTGGCCACCGTCTAAGCCACGTGGAGATAGGAAAAGGAAAAGAAAATAGACCCAGAAACCGTTCATCTGCCCCCGTCCGTGTTGTTGTTGCCTCTTCAAGTCCTCCTCCACTCACCGGAGCACCTAAACACCGCTGACGCTGATGGCGCTATCATCGCTGTCAGACGACTGCTCGGCGCCCGTGTCTAGGCGGATGAGGTACTGGCGCATCTCGGAGCCCTCAATCGCCCACGACTTGACAATCTCCAGCCCGGCCTGGGCGCACATCTCCCTGACCATCCACTGCGGGCGCTTGTGCGCGTCGAACCAGTCAAGCTCGGTGCCCTGCTCCAGGACCAGCTGTTGCGCGTTGTCGCTTCCTCCCATGGCTGCGGCCGAGACGGCGACGTCGCCTTTCGCCTTGAGGAAGAAGCGGTGGCGTCCTTCGTCCTCCTCGATCTCGCCGCAAATCTCCCAGTCGTGCGGCTTAAAGACGGCCTCGCCAAGAAGAGCGTTGGCCCGCTCGAGGCCCTTGTGGAAGAAGGTCGCAAAGAGGTCGGGGTGGGCGTGGTAGGCGTCCCAGACCTTGGGGGAGGTCACGTCGTGGCCGTCCATGCCGGCGAGGATGAGGTCGTCGGGGCGCATGATGGCGGCCCACTCGCGGAGGGAGGCGACGGCCTTGGCCCACGGGTCGTTGAAGAGGACGGAGCCCAGCGACAAAAAGACGCGTGGGACGGTGGCCGGCAGAGCGTCGCTGTAGTCCAGGCCGGCCGAGAAGTCGCCCCAGAGGCCCGCCATCCTGACGCTGCCGTCGGCGTGGGCGGGGGAGAGGAGGTCGAGGTTGGATCGCAGGGACCGCTCCGAGATGTCGAGGGCGAGGTACGTGGCCGAGCGGCCCATGGCCTTGAGCTGGTCGAGGAGGTAGTTGACTTTGCGCATGTCACTGGAGCAAAAGGTCAGCCTTGGTCATCTGCGCAAAGAGGCGAGTGGCTCACCCAGCACCCAGGTCCACCATGACGGCGCCCTCGGGGATATCGACAGCAATCTCGGCGCTGTTCTCCTTGAAGAGCTGGATCTCGTCGCGGGCCTGGTAGTTCTCCTTTGTGAAGATGATCTTGGCCCAGATCGCGAGGCCCTCGTCGGTGTACAGGAGCTCGTCGGGCATGGTAGGATACTTGTCGACCTGCCCCTTGTCGGCCGCCAGGGGGAAGACGGCGCGCAGGTCGTCCAGGACGGTGGAGGCCATGCTGCCGCCGCCAATGTCCAGCACGGTGCCGTGTTCGGGAATCTGGGCCGTCTTGACGTGGGGTCCCATTGTGACTGGCTGAGAATGACGGTGGTGTGGTGATGAGTGAGGCTATTGCCAAAACAGTGGCAGTGAATTCGGATGTGGTGATAGGAAAGCGGTTGTTTGCGGATAGTTGCAGGTTGAGGAAACCCTCTTGTTGTCGACCGTCCGTTATATATATACTCGTGGAGCAGCCAGGCGTATGGGCCTTGCATTCACTTCACCTCGACCCTTCCCACCTCAGGCTGATCCTGCCTCGCCCGTTTGATCCAATCTCTTGTGCTTGATTCACTCCCAGCCTCTGATGTTGACAGCCCTCATTCACCCAGCAGAGACCCCCCCACTGGCAGGGCCTTGGCATACTGCCCGCCAAACGAACACCGGACGGATCTTGACCGGCCAACATATCTGGAAGTCAGCCCCTGGCCGACATCATGCATATGTATGTGTATAGTGCGCCTGGTTGGCGACCCCTAATGGCGGCGCGTGGGTGGAATGCCAACTCCCATGACGCCCTGCTGATGCAGGATTCTCCTCAAATACCCCGCTGAGGAGATAAAGTGCGAATGAGAAGACAAAAACTGACCCGTTCCTTGTCTCGCTGCGGTTCCGGCTTCGCTTACGTTGGTTCAGGTCTTTGCGGAGACTCCCTTTTGGCAGTAGGGCCGTCCCGCGCGGCGGCGGGAATAGGGGAACAGACGGGAATACGATGCGTCCATCTTTCGGAGGCGGCCCTATGCTCCGCCGGAACCCCTAGACACGCATATCTCGATCGGCCATGATGTCACGTTCCAAAGAATTATACCCAGCCGTGGTGCTATGAGAACCATTAGTCCGTCGGCGAGTCAAGCGATATCAGCCTTGCAACCTGCCTCTCCTTCAGAGACAACAATGCACGATAGAGCTCTCCGATACGACTGTTGCAATCCCCCAAATTCTTCTTCACAAGGGGGGCGGCCGCGACCCCGCGCTCGGTGAGCCTCGTCGAATCGCATCCCTGTCCAGGGCACCAAGCATTTGCTCGGCCAGCCAATCTCTCGCCCGCCGTCGTGGGATCCCTCACCGGTATTGAGACAACAACATGGGAGCCCGTTTCCTCACGGGGAGTGATTAGCAGTGGAGAGTGTCATGTCGTCCAGGCTGGCGGCTCCTGTTTGGCACTTTTTCGGCACGGAATGTCTCAGCGCCTCGTCCATCTCGTCGGGCCCCTCCGTCATCCAAGACCGTCATCCGTAGGGCGAGGAGGCGCCAATCCTTGCAGCTGCAGCTGCAGCTCGACGTGCCCACCGTGACGCCTGCTTGGGTCCGCCGGCGCATCGTGCAACGAGGACCCCCAAAGAGTTGGACGCCGTCCTCCGCCTGCGAAGCTCGGATGCTGCGATGGCTGCTTCGGCGACGCTGGTCCGTGTCCTGGCCACGGCGCCGGCCCCGGGCGGAATCACGGAGCGGACCGCGTAGGCAAAAAGATGGCTGCTCAGCACGGGGCCTCCTGACGGTCTTTGCTGTCGTGAATCAACCGCATCGGAATGCGACCCTGGCACGTTGTGAATCAACCCCCGATGCACCTTCGCTCTCCTCACCGGTCGACTTCCGACATCCCCGAATGTCTTGCCCCGATCAGTAATCAACCAGGCTCCCTTCGCGGCCAAGAGCTGACAGACGCCCCCGAATTCCAGGGCCGGCTGCATTCAATTAAAAACCGAGGTCACTGATTGTTGCTCATTGGTGATTTTGCGAATGGAAAAGCAACGTGTCTCGCTCCTCTCCCCCCACGTCCGGCTGCGAGACGTGCAGGCCGCGACCGGCTGGGAGCAGCAGTTGGGAACTCGGATGCGCAACTCAGCTGAGCCCGTCCCACTGGGCGCGATAGACGACCGTGATCGCCTCCGGGCCAGGTAGGGATGCTCCCCGAAGGTTGCTGGTCCGTCGCAGCGGGACCGGAGAATTGACAGCGAGGCGCACACGGCCGCTCGGCAATGTCAAGCCAACGTCTGGAACCTAACTCCAGGCATGAATGAAGCACAGCCAGCATGGGACTCGCGGGCGATCATTCCCAACGCACGGGGCTCCTCCCATCACACGTACGAATGAAAATGGTATCAAGACTGTGAGTGAGACCCAGCAGCCATCCAAGACCTACCCACTTGCGCTGCGGTAAAAGATAGCCGAGAGCTGTGAGTGCGTCGTCGTGAGCATCTTTACAGGTTTCGGGTATTATTCGCTTCCCCGGATTAGATCGTCTGACCGTCCATAATGCTCGGTAATTACGGGTGAACCGTCTTGTCGGATGTCGAGGAATCCAATGGGACGGGCGTGACCCAGACCTGCAGCCGGGGTTGGCATTGCTTCCCGCAAGGTTTACGCTCCCTGCTGCGCGGTCGAACCGCGGAGTCAGTCCAGATCAGGCTGCTGCGCTCGCTGAGCCCTCGTCATGGCCCAGCCATGGATCTGCCTGCCGAAGACCCTATGTAACGCTTCAAAAGGGTCAGTTCCGACAGTCCCTCACAGGCTCACGGGTCCGAGGAAAGCTTATGGCCCATCCATCTCAGTCCGCAGAGTGCCAGAGACTCGCGGGATACTGGACTCGACCACGTCAGAGCCTGCAATCTCTGAGCTTCTGGCGTTCTCGAATTATGACTGGCGACGGGGAACATGCAGCGCCAATCTCGTTCATTTGCCTGCCGGTCCTGTTCAGCTCGATCCTCCGACGATGCCAGTCCCGCGACCTGCACTTTAGGTGTCTTGGGAAATCTGCACCATGGGACAGCGGCGGCGGCAGGGAGTGGGTGGCGGCCGTCGGCCCCGATGAGGGTGTGGAGCCGGACGCTCAGCCTGCGGAAGTTTGAGGTTTCTTGAGTCAGTTCCTTGGTACTCGGCCGGATTGAATTTTCAATGGCGGTTTCAGGAGGCAAAGAGACAGCGTTGCTTGAGCGAGAAATTCGCCTCCTTTTCGCACATCCTCGCCCAGCATGAAGAGACGAACGTTGAGATGATCACCGGTAGGAAGCCCAATGGTGCCCAAGGTGGAGAGGTCGATGGCCTACAGTTCGGTCGGGTGTCTAGCCAAAACGACCGTTGATGGTGTTGTCGATGCCTTCCAGAAGCCGGGCCAGAAAGTCAGTAGCGAGAGTCCGTGTGGGCACATGACTTTTGAGGCTCCCGAGCGGGAAGGGCAACTTATTGGACGTGCTCCCCTGGCAGCCCATGGCCTCGTCGATCGTCGCCCCGTGCCTGCCCACCAATTGGCACGTCGCGATCGCGTTTGCGGAGCGCGCGTGTGATGCAGCCGTGGACGGTTGTTTTGTCTTCCACCGCGGCGGCTTCGTGTAGATGCGGCCGTGGCTGTTGTTTTCACAGCTGCATTGCTTCGACCCGTTTGCTTCCCGGCGGGCTGGCAAGCTGCCGGGATCATGTGGAACAGCGGAAATGCCGGTTCTCGCCGCAGGGAGACCCATCAGGAGCCTCCCCCGTGAATCCGGTTCGATGTTTTTTGGGCGCTGCTGTCTTGATGGGTTGCTGGCCCTTGCCGTCTGAAGGCGCAAGACAAGGTCAGCCTGGACAAGCAGAGAGTCTATGCATCGTGGAAAAAGGGTGTGTGTGCGCGCCATGCAACCAAGAGGACGAAACAGCCAAATGGGCCACCATCGTGGAATCTGCGTCCCTTGCGACGCGACGGCCACCAGTGTGCTTGTTGAGCAGCGCCCCAAGCTTGGCAACAGCAATTTGACAGCTCTCGAGGTAGGATTTAGAGGTAGTGTATCCGTAAAGACGGCGTAGCGTCGCACCGCCGGCCGACGGTCATCTCGGAGTCAGTTCATCCCACTCAGCTAAGTTTAGCTAGCAGACGTGGTTTCCTCGTGTGGGTGGGTCTAACGAGATTTAACATGCACATCCCTCCAACTGCCGGCGTCTGGCCTGACGGGACACTCCTGAACGTGTGGTCGTTGTCGTCGTCGTCGCCGCCGCCGTCGTCGTCGTCCAGTTGTCAACGAGGCGGCAAGCAAAGCAAGGCAAGGTAAGGCGAGGCTAGCGCTGTTCTATCCCGTGCTAGTCAAGCTGCAGACATCGTTTGGGCGCGACTGACAGAGACGAGGTTTCGGCACGGGCGTTTCATGTCCAGATCGAGAAAGGACAATGTACGGAACTCGAGAAGAGGTGTGCAGGACAAAAGTTCTGAACCGCTGAATGACGAACGGAACGGCCGTCGCGGGCATTATTAAACAAACCATGAGCTGTGGCCACGATCGGGAGACTGGGGCGCGCTATTGACGACTCCATTCCGACTTTGATTTTTTCACTCGCCTCTCGCCCTTGATCCTGACTAGTCCGGGTCGCGGGAAGCACCCAGTTGGCTGACATGTGCACCCGCCAAAGCTGGAGTCTTGGTAATATCTTGGATCCAACTGAGGCTTGGGTGTGCCGTCTTTGTCCCTGAAGCGCATTGGACGGGAGGCGGAGGGCGCTATAGAGTACAGCATTGACAATGGTACTGTGATTGGTTTCGAGGTGTGATCAGGCCTGGTGTTCGTCGAGAAAGAGTGTGTGTGTGCGCGTGTGTGTGTCCGCCTCGGCGGTCGTTAGTGCGGCGAAAGGGAGACGCTGACGACGAGGTGTCGTTGCTTCGGCACGGAGTTGACGGGAGGCTGAGGCTGTACGGTGGCAGCAGGGCTGAAGCAGACGTCGACGGCATCGTCGTTTGTCATGATAAACTTGGAACGCCAGCTGATGGCCTCGACGGACGGCCATCCTGGGGCTCGAGGCCATCTAGCATCTGGCATCCGGCACCTTGTGGCGTCTGCCACAGCGCAGACTCGTAGAGAGAGCGGTGTATCGCCCGCCGCGGGAGAATTAGAGAAAAACAAGACAACCGACAAAAATAGACAAGATTTTCGGTTTCGCGGCCCTCACCGAGGCTGTCGATGTGACCTGGCTCTCCCAGGATGAGGGCGAACAAGGATGCATAATGGTCGATGTTTAGGGGTGGCCTGTGAGCCTGAGGCAGGGTCAGGTAGGAGGCCGCAGGGACGCCGGTTCTCCTAGTCTGCTACCTCTGAAATACTCTGATGGTGATGCTATTGTGCTGTAGCGTCGTGAAGATGGCACCCAGAAGGCACAGACACGATGGAACGTGATGCCGATTGTGACTCTGTAAGGTACCTCCCAGGTCTTCAGTGAGAGGCGCACTGTGAGAGGTGCGGCATCCAAGGGGGGGCACGGCCCATGAAGCAAGTCTGGGGGCCAAGGCACACGGAACACCAACGTCAGGGGTCGGAGCGCTGAACCTGGTCGCACAATGGAAGGCAGTAAGCGACAATGGAAGGATGAATAGAAGCTCGCATGGAACAATCATGGAAGCCCTCCCTCCTCTCCCCCCCCCGAGGCCCAAGGGTTGATGCATAGGAAACGACGTCGGCGCCCGTCAATCATTCTGCAGCCGCCGCGCCGAGCTGACAGTTGACTATGACCTGCCAGGGAACAGATATTACCGCTTAGCGCTATGCTGTCTTGCGCTGTTTGTCGGCCGATGATGCAGATATCCAGGCTATTCGCAGACGGCAGCAAGCAGCTCATGCGACTGAACCTGGCAAGATTGTTCACCTTGTTGCGGAGATCCGGCAGCCGCATCCCCTTCCCCTTTCTCATTCTCGACGTGCAGAACGTACGTACTTGTCTCTACAGCTGTTAACCATACGTCCTGTTGTGAGTTGGTAGGCCAGCCGCCTGAAACAGCTTGCCCCCGAGTATGGTTGTACGACTCGTACACGCTCAATTTAGCTCAGGTTTGCTGTTTGGGACGATGCTGGCTGCAGAGTCGTTAACCTCGTCCGCCTTACCACATGCTCCATACCAAAACATACACTCTCAGCATCGAGCAGAGCCTCCAATTAACTGCCTATTGGTGCTGACCGCTTCTCTGCATCATCTGCGCCTGACCGTCGAAGCATGTTCTCGACTCGTCCGTGCTAGGGTTAGAGGGGGGGCTCTCTTCTCTCGCTTCTTCGATTCCCCACGTCTCTCGTTCTTCCTCTTCGAGGTTGGCGGTCAGTGTCACCAGATTGCTCGTGAGCTTCGACTGATTAGGATCTCTGTAACTGCAGTAGTACGACCCGCACAGACAATCGTTGTTCAATGTCGCCTGCGGCAATCTCCGTCGATGCTCGCTAGTCTACAGACCCCCATCACCTTGACCACTCCACGTACCTTGCATTGCGGGTGTAATAAACGATGCCGCATGAGTGCCTTAGCCCATGATAGATGCCGTGCTGTGCGGCGCGTGTGTCTGAGCTGCCGCGAGAACCAAAGGTCCATGTCTTGACTATGCGGGTGCCGCTAACTTTTGTGGGAGCGGTAAGCTCTGGCAAAGGGCCGCCCATTTCCAATGGGACCCTGCTCGAGCCAGTCTGAGCTTCGGGAGCAGAGCCGCGGGATATTACGATGACGGTTGACGGTTCGGTTGGGGACTCATCCCTTGCCCTGCTGTCTGTCCCGTGATGCATCGAGCTGGTCATGCCGAGAGCCCATTGCATCCCCCATCATCCAGTCATTTCAAACTTCAACCCTTCTTCTTTCCACACGGCGGTCCCGTTCTCAAGTCAAGGCAGCCATGCGCGCGCGCACTCGAACGGGAGGCCAGGGCGACAAACACGACGACGTCGACCGTACGTACGGACGTTTTGTCTGAGCTGCCCGAGCCCGACAACCATAACCATGGCCAGGCGAGCGAGCTGAGCGTACCGTGACCGTGTGTGTGAGCGAGACGGGCCTCCAGTCCGTCCGCGCGACAGCAACAAGCGCGTCCAAGGCTGATACGATGCCAGGTGCCCGGCTTGCTAGGCCCTGCCGTGTGCAGCAAGAAGTCCGTGTAATCTTGCTCGGCCGGCCAATTACCCAGGGACCCCTGAGCTCGACCAACCTTCTCGAAGCATTCCAGAAGGAGTGGAGAGGGCAAAAAACGGCCTGCAGGGGCGGTTTGACCTCGGGGTTCCACCCTCGTCGCAGATGAAGCGGCGAGACGGCGGCGCAGCCCATCCCTTTGACGCAGCCGTAATTCCATCTGGGCTTCTACGCCGTCAATCCCTTCTAGAAGGCTTCTGGAAACCTTCCCCGGCGGGACTAGTGCCAATTTCCCAATCTCCTGCCTTCATGCATGGGCCATCGCCTCTCCCCCACGCGTCCAGCTCTTGTGCCAGCCCAGTGCTCCCATCCCTGCAGCATGTTGTCACAGATGTTGGCGGCGGCACCCCTTTTCGGCCGCTGCTCCCTGGCTCTGATGCTCAGCTGCCCTGCCACAAGAGCCGACCCAGCAGACGCAGAGAGGTCAAGGCCGTCCACTTCGCGATGCTGATCCTCGGCGGATAGAGGGGGCCGGCTGTTGTGTGTCCCTGTATCCCCTCTGGGGGCCGTTTTCGACTGCCAATGGCATCTTTGTTTCCCGTGGGGTTTCTCTCGAGTACGAGCAGGGCGGCTTGCGGGATGGCTTTTTGAAGACGTTTCCCCGGCGAGGAAGCTGCCAGCCCGGCGCGTCATTCAGCATTTGAATTAGCAACCCCGCTAACGTGCAGAATACTCGAAGCCGTCGACGGAGGCTTCTGTACTCTGCTGCATGTACCACGCCACGGACACACAGTGCTCCCCTACTGTCCGAAGGTGCATACAGAGTAGTCCGGTTGCAAAAAAAGGGCCCTTGGGACAACGGTTCAACGGCTGTCTTGTCTTGTCCCCAAGGGCCATTAATAGATCCTGGTGTGCCAAACGGCCAACACACATGAGGATGACGACTTGTTCAGGCCGAAATGGCTTGTCGTGTATGATTGCCGGGCCTGTTCACCGTCACGGCGCGCCAGAAGGTTTTTCTCTCTTTCTTTGGCAAACAAGACCTCTCTTCCAGAAGGAATGGAGTGATTCCATGATATTGCCCCTTTCATACGGCGGAGCAGCCGGGTGCCCCTGCACCTTGCCTCGTTGCACTCTCGCAAGGCCCTTGGATCGAGATTGGCCATGCTATAGCGAAGAGAGGCTCGGCTTCAGACGTCAGTGACAGCACGGAATAGGCATGGGCTGGGAAGGGGCAGCAAGGGACCATTCAAACGGCTCCAGCGCAACTTTGTTTCGTGACTTTGATACGTGCTCTGAAGGCCGCAGCCAATTTCATGGCGTCCGAGCGTTCATTAGATGGCACTCTGCACCTCGCGGAGTAACATTGCGGTCATGGGCATAATGATGCATTTCTTGCCTTTCCCTTCGAGGCTCGGCCGCCAAGAAGACGCTGGCGCAAACACTAGGGTGGCGACAGCTTCTGCGGCGGCTTGTCTCGAAGATGGTCTTTGTGAGGGTTGCCGCGTGGGAAATGAGCGGTAATGAGCTGCGCCTGCCCATTGTCGGGGGCTGGGTGCCGTTCATGTACGGCGATAGATGTCAGACACGGCCGTACGACGCGGAGGCGAGAGAGACAGAGATGTGTGTGTGTGTGAGATGCTGCGAAGAGATCCGGATACTGCGCGTTGGGTGATCTGGGACTCGGGATAATGCAAGATGGAGTGGCTCTGGCCACACTCTGTCTGACCTCCATGACAGCGCACGCTCAATGATGCTCGGCCGGCGACAACGGTGGTTGCCCAATCGAGGAGGGGAGTGGCTACATGGAAGCTTTGGAACATTCGTCTGGCACAGGGTCAGAGCACCGCCAAGTCTACCTTATCTGACGAGCACTGGCGGTGGTGGTTGGGTAGGTACCCGAGTGCCGGCGGCCACATTTTGGCCATCTCCAGGCCCAGGGATGGCAGGGCACGACGACGGGCGCTGCCATCTTCACGACCAGAGGTTGATCAGCAACCGTTGGCGACGAGCTTCACGAGTGGCCGTCGTGTGCTCTGAGTGCTGGCTGGGGTTCCCGCCCATCATGTTTTCTTGGACGCGCAGTGCACCCTCACGAGCCTCCATGAAGGCCAGACTCTCATCGTTGTCAAGTCAGTTCAGATTTTGAGCAGTTCGGGCAGCGGGCAGTCCCTGGCGACATGGGAAACAGATGCGAGCAACCTCCCCTGCTCCGCCCTATCGTAGGTTTTGTCTGTGGGGATGCGAAAGGTAATTTGGTGTGCCTCGTTCTAGCATTTGACTGGGAGACGAGCGGTCCACTCTGATGGTGGAGATGATGGCAGAAATAACCCGATTGTTTGATGATGACGAGGCAAAACGAGAGAAAAGCCAAATAGTCGCCGGGGGGTTGCTCTGCTAGGCGAGCCAGGCAGGGGAGCGGGCAGCGCTGGGTGGTCTCTAGGTTCCTGGCGACTGGCCCCTGAAGAGCAACGGGGAGCAGAGGCGACGAAGATGATGATGAGCACGACGGGCGGTAAATGCGGCGGCGGCAGGCGGCGGTGTCGGCGGCAGCTGTAGGTAATCGTCAGGTACGCACGTAGCGGTGGATGACAGGTGGTCCCCTATTCTGATTGATGATGCAGGGCGTGCAGATCGGTCCGTATTGTTTGTCTGTTTTCTCAACGGCTCATTTGACATGGACATGAAGCGCCGTGATGGAGGGTGGTTAACGGACGGGAGGTGGTCGTTGCTGCTGGGCGTGCTGGGGAAGGCAAACTGACAGCAGCAACAATAGCACCAGTGTAAGAGCGGGAGGTAAGGTATCTGGAGTCAGTCGACCGGGCTTTGGCGACCGCATTGGCATTGACATTGGCGTCGTCCATGTTGGCGTCGTTATTCGTCCATCGTAGACATTGCTGGGGGCTGTCTTGCCGTGCTCAGGCCGTTTAGTGCATAACGTCTGTTCCTGTGATTCCCGTCATCGCTGAACTGGCTTGCAGCAGTTGACTCAATTCCGTCGACGGCGCTGCCAATGGCAATTGCAAGAAGACGCGTTAGAAAGCCATGGGCAATGAATGGGCAGTCCGCTCACAAGCGTCAGCTCCAGGTGCAGCTCGCAGGGCGGTCCCAACCCCTGAATGGCTTCCCACGACTAGCGGTGGCCCAACCGGCAATGGAACAACAGCACCAGGACGATCATCACTGACTCCATGGCGGTCTCCCTCGTCCAACAGGGCAGATCCAGCACCTCCCGTCGTCAGGTCGTCAGGTTACCTCAGTCCCCCTCAGGGAGCACGCCGTGTGCACGAGTGAGCTGAAGCTGAGGTCACTGCCCAGGCCGATGTCGAGGCCGGCACTGTGCGCACTGGGTACGACTAGCGCAGGCGCTGGCAGGTAGGTACGTGTGGTGGGAACTTGCGGCAGGTGGAAACTCAGTGTACGGTTTGGGCGACAGAAGGGCAGGGAAGGCAGGAAGAGGAAAGGACGTGGAAGGCGAGGAAGGCAGGGGTGGAGGAGCAGGGCAGGGGGCACGCACCCTTGCTGAGGAAAGGACGTGGAAAGATGTGACCTAAGCAGGGTGAGGTCCCCACGTACCCAAGTACCCTCGTACCTCGCCTCGTAGTGTGCGCTACAGAGTACAGACTACCTCCTGGCCTGCCAACCCCCGTCACCCCCGTTCGTTCCTGCTTCAGTGTGAATGGCCCCGGTGCCCACTCTGGCCAGCGTCCCAGCTAAACCGTTCGTTTCAATTCACCAAGCTTCCGCACTTTGGGACATCTCACTTGACCTGACTTGGGGGGAGGGTGCGCGTGCGAGTCGAGCACCTCGCATCTCTCAGGAGCTGCCTTTCTCGCTGTTACTTGTGTGAGTGTGTGTATGCTCGTGTGTGTGTGCCTCTACCTGGTACTGTGTGCAAAAGACAGAATGAGGATGGAAAGGTACGCAGCCATGCTCGTGGGTGTGTGTGGTGGAAGAGGCCATGTATGAACAAGATGAGTGCGTGTGTAATGAATCTCTTTTTTTTTTCCTGCCAGCGAGTGTCAAGTCAGTCAAACATGGCCAGGTACCTCGCTCTGGTAAAGCACGTCTGAAATGTACCTCGCCTTGGACCACACACCGTCCGTCATCCGTACCTCACTTTGCCTACCTACCCTTACTTATCCTTATTCATATTCTGCTCTTACCTCTCATTCGATTCATAAAGTAAACCCATTTCTTTTGTCCCCATCCCGTCCACCGTCCATCGTCCTGCCCATGTCCACAACTTGTCCGGCCCCTACCTGGCTCTTCTGATCGATCCGTTACCCCCCCCTTCCCTCCTTCCTTTCTTCCCCCCGGTCTCACTAAAAGGATCGTCTCCGTGGTTGACATTTTTATAATACCT
>JABGLZ010000336.1:31485-52105 GCA_014705045.1 Colletotrichum theobromicola | reverse complement strand
TCTTCCTCTTCAGTGGGGGGGGGGAGGAGGAGGAGGAGGTGTTTATTCATGTCGTGCAACAATGGGCCTGTTCTGGCGCTTCGGGCGGTACACGAATTCTTGATTCGTCAGAGCTTTTTCTTTATATTGACTGGTGATGATGACTGAATACAGAAAAGTAGGTGTCACGCCTCTCGCCCCCAGATGACGAGGCGCGGAGACCGGAAAGACGACAGACCATCACGGAAGATGCCTCCCCCGCCCATCTGGCAGAATAGCTACAGACTCTCCATCGGTCAATTTACACTATGCAGTCTGTCCGTACAGGAAAACGCTTCGTGGTTTTCGACCATTACCGTCCTCATGATCGGCCGTACGGCCGTAAATTTTGTCCTCGCCCTTCGAAGTTCGGTGGGCAGACAGGTTGGCGACCCAAGGAGCTGGGAACCCTAGCTAGCTTCGTAAGCCATGTCATTTCGTCTGGCTTGGTTTCCTGCTCCCCTTTACGCGATCTCCTATCTTCCGCCACGCTACGGACTTAAGTTAGGCTTGCTTGCCGTCATGGGAGCTGCTGGTCCCCCCCGCCTGAGTTCGGAATCTATATCCGCGGGATCCCCTCAGGATCCTTCGTGTACTCCGTAGACATCGGCAGGTGTGGCTCAACCTGTCGGTGAAGTCGTTGTCCTGGTCAGTTGGATGCTCTATTCAGCAGCCAGAAAGACGAAGCAAAATGATATTACAGTGTGTGTATAAATTTCGTGAATGTACGCTGGCTTGTGGGCATTTTCGTCAGAACGGCTCGGCAGTCCCGAGTTACATCTCGGGATGCCGTGGGCCGAAGAAGCGAGTTGCGGGCCAAGACTCGGCCACGGGATATGGCTCGACGTTTTTTCTTTTCAAGACTAGGCCGTGACGAGGATGCAATCAAGACATCTGCATACAGGTACATGTGCGATTTGTCACCAGGCCGCGGGGCCACCCAAGCTCGAATAGGGTGGCCAAGGCGATCGCAGCGGCAGGGAAGCAGAGTTAGTTAGTGTTGTTGATGATCGCTGAAATCGCCCCTCCTCCCAAATCAGTCTAGACCAATGTTCCTCTGTCCAGACTCAGAGAAATCGATGCACTTGCGCAAAAGATCAAACGGGCATCTTGGCTTTTTTATTTTTTTCCCCTCTGGTACTTAGACTGAGGTGGCCTGGTGGGGTTGAGGTTTACGTCTTTGTGACGTAAACTGTAGGCGGGAAATGTGATCTGTGGGTTGATAATTGCGTGATGATTATCTGTGTGTTCCATCTAGCGATGGGATTGCGTAACTATGTTGAAATGGCGATTCACTGCTAGGCAAGGTCGTAGATTGTTTGGTACACAGTCTGTCATTAAGTTCCTAGAGCCTTGGAACGAACATTGGCGTCAAGAAGGCCCTGATCAGTTTTTTAATGGTTTTTTTTATAAGTCGAGTATTGGAAAAGAGAACCCGCGGAAGTGTGTTCTTGAGGCCTCGTAGCAACAAAATGTGTACATATGTACACTTAATAGGTTGTGTTCGCACCCGATGTAATGCTATGATATATTTACAAAATAGAGCTATTGTGTTAAGACAGCTCTGAAATTACTGATCTCTACTTTCATACGAAAGCTTCCAATGGGTTCTCTGGTCTGAAATCGAGGCGTGTGTGGCGTGCAAAAATGTTCTCCTTTGATCAGGGTTTGTCATGGTCATCCGTTGATATGATCCTGTCAGACGAATGCTTTGACCAAACAGCTAGAGCCATCTCATTCGCTCGACGTCCTCGACGTGGCAAGATTTCGATCGGAAAAAGAGCATGGATAGAGAGAGGCGCCCCAGCTTGTCAAAAGGGAGTAGTGCTGGCATCGATAGATGCAGGGCGTTGAGGATTAGGTCGCTTTGTGAACATCGACTAGGCTAGGAGTCGTCCAACATGCAACGTTTCTCTAAGAGACCGGGAACAAAAAAAGGTGTCCGACAGGGTGTGTGAAGATTGTTAGCGGTGGAAATTGGCTCTTGGCACTGTCCTGGGCATCGGCCTATCATCAAACGGAATCTTGCTGGCTCCAACTGCTTTGCTCCGTTAAAAACGGATTCCTCTTAGAACGAAGTTCTGCCAAAACGGATCGTAGAACATACACTCAGCAGCTATATATGTACCTGAGTTGGGTCAAGAGAGCTTTACAGTACAAATCTATAGGATTGTCGACGCGTTTAGACTAATTGACCACTGACAAGAACGCATAGCAGAGAAATACTCTCTACGTGCGGCTTCTGATTGTCTGTGCCCCATGGATCTGGAGCGGTCTACGGCATCGAAGTTTCGTGAAAGCGGCAGTGTCATTGGTTGCTATGAATCGTGTGGCGTTTGTGCCTTAGATTGGGGTTTGAGATTCAGGAGCAAATGGCCCGTTTGGACTTGTCCGGAGTCTGGATGTGGAAGCCGCGATACTGCAAGGTTTCGGAGAATTACCGGTTTGGGGGGTGTTTAGGCCTCGTCGAGTCGTGAGGGTGCGGTGGACGATGGGTGGGATAGCCGTAGAAAGAACTAGTCGGGAGGGGTAAGGTTCGATGGTACAGTCGGGCTCTACGAGTGAGTTATAGGTTGGTATGTCCAGATGTCGAATGTCATTGTGTTCTAGGCGTAGATGTTATTAGAGTTGTGTTGTAAGATTTCCAGGAATTAGGCGAATTGGCATCATGTGTACAGCCGTGAGCCATGAAGAAACTACTGGATTGAGCGGAATAGACACAGGTTTCCTCGTTCACCTGCGAGTCATGACGGGCTGCTGCGATTTGACCTTCTTCTGCGTATCGCACGGAGAAGAAGGTCGCTTTGACCGCTTGATTGTGAGACTATTTGTATATACTTATATAGGTTTGCAAAAATACCATTATACTATCGCGCTTGTTCCAGTTGCTAGAGATTGATGAGACGAATCGCGTAGTCTCCTGTACAGCAGCATTCAAATGACTTGCTAGTTGCGCCGCATATCTCTGAATATGTTCAGAAAGACGCGCAATGAAAATTAAGGCTACATTGCGGATAGTCTTAGAGGCCCAATCGACTTTCACTGCCCGTACAGAGATGATACTTCTCATGCCCCCTGAGTTTTGATGGTCTAGTGATAGGACAGACTTGCTTGTTTGTTGTAAATGAATCGCCGCCATCGAGTAGCGGTGATGGTCATTGGTGAGGAGTTCAAAATTGCGTCTACACGTTATGACTTCAGTATGATTTGAACACCAAGTTGGAGCATCTCCATGATCTCTAGGTATGTACTTATAGAAAGCAGCTGCGTATGCGCAGCAGACGAAGTACGTAGAGGCTGGAGAAGGTTGTGGGAGTAGCCTCATTGGTGGCGAAGCAGGCAGTCTCAGAGGCATCGTCGCCAAAGCGAGAGGCTCGTACCATGTTCTTGGCGTCGGAGAGGGATAACGACTGTTCAGTGTTACATTGATACTTTCTCCGATAGACCACTATCCTACTCAATTTAGCCCGTCAGATTAAAACGTTCAATGCGACATGCCACCGAAAGTAGGTCAAGAACTCGACATGCTCAGCTTTTGACATCTATGTATCAATCCGTCAGTACGCCGGCAGTGGGGGGCGAGGAATGATGTGATGGCCTGGTGGCATGATAGACAACAACAAACCCAATCGAAATGATTCAGCGCTAATCAGGAGACCATCTACCATCCTCGACGCCGTCAATTTGCTGTAACAAATGGGTCAGGTAATTGTTCAATAAGTTTCCGGTTGAAAACTCAGTTTGGCGAGGGCCCTGAAATTTACATACACATTGCCACAATGACACGATCAGAGTCAGCTCGGTGTTCGGCGATGAGCTAAATTTCTTTCGACACGGCTGGAGAAAGCAAAACTCTGGGCTACCTGTGAGGCCGCTACCTTTTCTCTCTGCTAAGGACAGATGATGGCTAGCGGGTGTTGCGAAAAGAAGTCGCCCTGAACGGATGAAGTTGCCAGATGGCCTCGCAGATTGTGTGCGCTCGAGTCGGTGCATTCTAGCGAGGGAGCCTGGGTGTCAACGGCATGTGTGCTCCTGTTCAGAAGCCGGAAGGATGAGATGAATATAGATGCTGGCGACTGAATCCGTTCGAGGTTCATTTGTCAATTATAATTTATGATATGGCGAGTATGGGTAGTATCTACGTTCAGCAAAACTCGTCTAGGAGTTCAAACCGATGGAAGAACTTGGTTGAGAGGGATAATGTTCATACGTGTTCAGATGTCCTCCAATTTGATTGTCGAGCTCAGAAGGCGAACGGGACATTGTTGCGGTGTTGAAGTCGAGAATGAACAAAGTGCAGAGAGGAGACAAGTTAAAAATCTCTTGCGGAAGGGAGTCTTTTCGTCACGATAGCCTACACAATAAACATTGAAGCGTACATGTAAAACACAAAGAACAAAAAACTTTTAGTGGTATTCATTCCGTAAAAAACCGCCGCCTTCCCCTAGTGATTTGCTCCGTCACTCCCCGATCATAGAAGAGTGTCATTTAAGACGCCATAGGACGAGGACCTCAATACATCGTTTTGTGTCTTTTGTTCTTTCATTAGGTACCCAACACGCCCACGCCGAACTTTTGTTGTATGTCGCTTGCTACGTTGTGGAGAAAAAAAAGAGTGATGGGTTTGCAATATTGTATTTACGCCCATTTAGAAAAGTCCACCGACTCGACGAGAGAGTCGAGACCGTTGGCTGTTACAATCTCGGTGTCATTGGTTGTGGTGGAGAGCATTGAGCTGCGGTGGCTCGTTTGTTCGCTTGTGCTCGTGAAAAAGGTGGCGACAGAGGATCGACGGAGGCTGCTGAAGCTGTCGCGCACGCTGGCTGATTTGGCATCCGGTCCCAATGGGTTGGGGCCGACAACGGCGCCGCCTAGTGAAGTAGGCGGCGGTGATGGTGTCAGGGCACTGTTTATGTGGTTGAGTTGAGCGTGCGTGTTGTGCGCATTCTTGGGTCCAAATTTCTCACGAAGGCGCTTGATCTCCCTGAGTCGGTTACGCCAAGAACTGATGTGTTCGCCTACTTCGCGATTGGCCCAAACGAGACAGAAAACGGAAGCGTTGAGCGCCAGCAAGCGTATGAAACCTGGCAGCGCTCTCAAACTGACCATCTTTGTTTCGGACGCTGGCGAGATTTCAGGGAATCCAGGCTTGCTCATGACCTGTACCTTATAGAAAGGGGGGTGCTTTTCGCTCGGTGGATTTTCTCGCATAGCGAGGAATCCTGCTCTCGATTCTGGAGTGATGACAATATTGACGTAGTTGAATTCGCTAGGGAAAGTATCGAACCTGAAGGGCATTCCTGAGTCGTTGAAAATGATGTTGACGAAGTCGTTACCGATGTGTCGCTTTTTGTTAATGCAGATTGGGTCTCGGACAAGGTTCGTAGGCATCTGCGTAGTGACGTGGAAAACCATTTCTGTGACCTTGTCGCGCCAGCAAAAGGTGTACTCGCCATCGGTATCGTACTCTCTGTCGAGACCTTGTGAGTTGAACTTGGAACCCTTCAGCTTTGTGAGAGTGCCCAAGCCGTTGAGGAACGTCACGTAGTCACTACTACCTGAGACGTTGGCTAGGATCTCGGCTTCTTGCGTTTGCCCTTCGCCAATGTAAACCACTCCGACCTTGTGTCCATCCACAGTCGAATTGCGATCAAACACCCTCATAGCTCTCTGCACCGCTTCGTCATCCGGAAGGGGAATTGGGCGAGCTCCGTCTGCGGTCTGCGGGGTGGAGGTCATCAATTGCACCATCAAATGACTTGGCAGGATATTGTTGTTGGTCAATTGCCCGTCTCTCGAAACATCAGATATGTACTGTGCTTGGTGTGCCGGACGTGGCCTGAAGTTCTCGTGAACAATGTAAGACGACGTCCCAGAAGGCTGTCGCTTAGTGATTTGGGACCACCCAGTGGTCGTTGACTGTTCAATTGTCACAATGCTGTTACCCATGAGCCATCGGCGCTTCAGGATCTCTCCAAATCTTTCTTTCGTAAAGAGTAAATCTTCCGAAGATTCATCGGCGTCGGCGAAAGCTACTCTTTGCATGAAGTCGAGTGTGACCAAGGCTTGTTCTTCAGGATTTTGTCCACCGTCGACGTCTGTGAGCAAGTTCTTGGCAATCCATCCAACGTGGTTAGCACGATCCGGTAGCTTCAGGGCCAAGAACCAGAAAGTAATGACATGGTATGCTAGAGCGTATACATATTGGGGCAAGTCATCAGCTGCATTTGGATGCAAAATGTCTGGCGCCGAGGTTCCAGTCGGCGTTGCTGCTTCACTATGGAGGCTGCCTCGTTGGGTTTGTTTCTTGTCTCGAACGTACTGAAGGTATCTGACGCAAATACCAAACACGATGCGGTACTCGTCTTCTCTGAAGTTGACGTACAAATTCTGCATTCTGCTGAGACATGCAAGAAACTCCAGGATGTGCATAGCGACGTGCGGTTGGGTAATGATTTGCGCCATCTTCTGCAGCATTTGTACCAGAGTCTTGCTGGTGGACAGAGGCAATTCGTGACAACAGATCGACAGGGCGTGAATGCAGTATTTGGCGCACCTTTCCCAAGTCGATATGCCCTTGACAAAGGCCTGCACTATCTCGTCTTCTTGATCCTTGAGGAAGAACTCGTGATAGCTCAATATCATGGTCAAGCTGTGGAAAAGGCAGATGGCGACATCGGCACGCCGTAGACTGGTACAACTGGGCGGCTCTTGAAAATTGTTCGTCCGAATCTGTTCACAGACCACGCGCCGAAGCTCCTTGATCTGCGGCACAGCACCCCGGAAAATTGCATGGTTTGTGAGTTGGGAAGGCAGATGGACCAGTACCATGCTGTAGACCTCCCAATCGCCTCCGTGCTCGACAATGTGGACGATGGCGTCGAGCCAGACCTCCATATTCAAGGCAATTTGTTTCGTCTCCACGACAGTTGGTTCGTCTTCCTCGATGACGGGAGCATCCAAATCTTCGATGTGAGACATCAATATGGGGCTTGCTATTGCGGATGGAGATTCAGGCAAGGCCTCGGGATCAGGCAGGGCCCATAGTTGCTTGTAAGGGTGCGTCTGTTTAGCGCCGCTTGCAGAGCGCATGGGAAAGCTCCTGTCTTGCGTTGACGAGCTGCTGAAGGAAATTCCTCTTGTAGTACGGGATACGGCGCCATGATCTGCCCTCGTGTTCCTAGTAGGTTGAGCATCCTCACTTTGCTTTCGTCCTCGAAGCGGACCTGTGTGTTGCAGCGTCGCCGCCAAACCTTCTGACTCTGTATCCTGAATCAAGAACACCCTATTGGCCCAGTCGGCCCTTAAACGGAACAACAGCTTCATCGCTACAAGTCGAGCATCCGTTTTGCCAGAGCTTGTTTTCGCGATGTTGACGAGTGCGTCGTAGAGTTTGAGACTTTTGGCTCCGTCTAGGTTCATGCATCGCATGAAAAGCTTAACATAACCCCTTGTAACAACTCCAGAAGCTGTGTGGCTCTTTACAGGACCTGCATCGGCCATGACTGGGGTTGTCGGCCGTGATGTCGTTGACGACGGTATTGGCGACAAGAGTCGCTCATTGATGACGATTGTCCTCAACGTGTCTATGATATAGTCGAAGAGTTCACGATCCGAAGATACACAGACGGAAACCATGAATGAGACGACTGCCTCAAGAACCAATAGGTTGGTCTCATCAGCTATGTCTCTCAAAAGGTCTTTGATCAAATTCGGGACAATGTCTCCGCCCAGACCCTCTCCGATGAGATCCATCATGTCGTAAGATTCGGTAACAGCCTGGAGGGCTAGCAGACGTGTCTGAGAAGTTCTGTTCCGATTGGCATAGAATTCACTCAAGACCAGAGATAGGTTCTCTTCCCATTGCAGGTCCGATGGAGAGCAGCATCGAAATTCTTGGAAGTATGTGAGAACGACCCGTGCCGCAGAATCTGGAAGTCGGGCATGTATGTTTGTGAAGAACCTGATGATTATCTGTCGCTGGACGAAATCGCCGGACTTGTTAAGGGCCAACTCTTCTAGACGTGCGATAAGCTTCAATAGCTCGAGGCCAATAGCTTCGTCTGGCCGGTCAGGTTCTGTCTCCGGGGCGATCAAGCCAATACCGGTCACCAGGTTTGGCGAGGCCTTCTTTGAACATTCCATGGCCACATCCAGTAATGTCGACCAGTCTTCCTCAATGATGAGACTGTGAAGCTTGCCATCTCCGTCGCGGAACAGGGAGTTGATGAGCTTCAGAATAGCGCAGTGAACTCGGCCCGAGTCTGTGCTGTGGACGGCAGCAACCAACCCATCAATAAGTAGCGCAAAGGGCACAGGCGGGTATCCCTTTTCTGTGCTTTTTGTGAGCAGTTTCTCCAGGACAGCAAGCACGCCGCGGATGTCCCTGGTATCTTTTCCTTTGCTTGTGCCGTCCGATGGGAGATGGCGCAGCAGGTCGACCAATACTCTCACTGCGGCGGGACCATTGTGTGATTTCAGCAATATGGATATGGTGTGCCAAGCGGTCTTTGATAAACTTGGTACCAGGCAGAATATTGAACCCAGCACGAGTACACACTCCTTGAAGCTTTCCAAAGGCAAGGTGCCAAACGTCACAATAGAATCAATAACGCCGATGGAAGCCCGTAGGTCGTCTTCGATAGTGGTACTGAGACAGATGCCGACCAGCGCTTTCATCAAACCGGACATTGCAGCCTCATCGGCGACGTTGGATCCAAACTTGATGACCTCGCTGATGAATTTGAATAGCTGATGCAGATTCTTCTCTTCTCCAGCGACAGAGACCCTGGTTTTGGTGTTTTTCTTCGCATCTCGGCTGGCTTGTTTCCTTGCGGCTTTGACGGCCTTGTAGGCGTCGCAAAGCCAACTTCGTAGCAGAGGTATCACATCGTAATCGAAACCATTCAGCTGTCTTCCATTCTTGGTGAGGTCCACGACAGCGGCCAGTTGCAGGTGGAAGTCGTCCGGATTCGCGGTTGCAGTCAGAGTTTGGAAATACTCTTTGCGATCGAGGTCCGAGGCCTCCTTGTGTTTGACGCATTCTGAAAGAAGCTCCCAACCAGCGAGACGTTCCGCCTCTGTCTTTGTCGCATCGATCATGTCCTTCGCAGCGTACCAAATATCCTGGACAGGGTTCATGGGGTATTCGGACACGGCGTATCGAAGGGAGTTTGCGGCAGAAACGCGATCGGTGGCGGTGCCGTTTCCGCTCTTCAGCAACTCAAAGGACTCCATGTGGTTCGGCGACAGAGTCAGGGTAGTGCGGGTGGCATTCACGGTGTCGGCGATGGGAGAGAGGATCGACGAGGTAGATTTGAGGCTCGGCGGAGGAGATTTGGTCAACTTGGCACCGGTCAAGCCTTTGAAGACGCTCGCCAGGCCGCCGGGGCGGCTCGAGTCTGGCGATGAAGGCGCATCTCCTGGCGAGGGGGACATGTGCTCGTCGGACTGGTCGGACTCGCTGGGGATGTTCTTGGAGGATACTATGCGACGGAGCATGTTAGCCGAGTTGTAGCACAGTGTGCTTCATATCGGCGTGGTAGTGGTCAAAGGTAGGTAAAAGAGCGAGGTGATGCTGTCATTCGAATCGCTAATGACGATGATGGCCTCATGGGGGTCCACAACTTTGGAGATGACGATGAAACTTAGTTTGCGGAGCAAGGTAGGTGGATAGGTAGGAACGCAGGCCAGAGCATGAGTGCTGAAGGAGGAAAAAGGAAGCAGGAGATATCTGCAGACGATACTTACGGCAAACTTGCTATCGGCTCAGCTGGGAAGGTCTAGAAAACCCCATCCACGGCGGCGAGGCGAGCTGCAGGCCAGATAACCCCAAAGCGGGCGTGGGAGTCGGAGTGGGAGAGCAATAAGGTGGACAAGGTGAGAGGGGTGCCGCACACACACCAAGCAAGCAACAAGGCCCCCGGCGCAACTGGGACCACCACCAGAGCCGGTGGTGTGGTGGTTTCGGTCCGGCGATTGTCTGTGGTTTGCGGTGCCAAGTATTCGGGAGGTGCTAATGCGCTCTCACGGCATAGTCTCGCGCATCGGACTGTTGAAGTTCTTTGGTGGTGTAACTAAGAGATAAGCAACAGAAAAATGCGTCGAGGAAAATTGAACGCTGATCCCCTCCGTCGGCGCAGGGCTGGGCTGCTGCTGCTGTACCGTCACTGGTCGGGGGGAAAGGGGTGGAGGTAGGTAGTGCAGGTTTTTTTAGGGGGCAGGAAAGGCGACAAGTACCTGCAGCAAGAACCAACAGTTCGTGAGCTCCCTGATGCAGTGCGCGCGCAGGGCATCTCTTTTCCCGTTGCAGTTGCAGGTTGCCTACTGCGTACCAAGCAGCTAGGTACCTTGAGGTAACCTAAGCCAAAAAGTCCTAGGTAGAGATCAAATGCCCCACTCGACATGCCCAGCTGATCCAGTCCCAGGCTCTGGCGGGCGCTGAGATTCATGCTCATCCAATGAAAGGATCCTTTCTCTTCATGGCCCTGGTCACAGTGTCTTCGCACCAACATTATTCCGTCATCTGCCCTGTGACGGGAGGTGCCCGTGGCGTCTTTCTCCGCGGCGGGAATCCACCCCTCCGAGGAAGCCCCGCTGTCGGCGCCGGCCCGGATCGAAACGTCACGGGGGGGCTCATAGCCGGCACTAAGCCAGAGCTGAATAGCTCTAGTAGACGTATACTGAAGATAATTATGCAGACATGAGGTGAATGCACCAGTCAGTTTGATCTGCCGTATTTCTGTCTCACAAAATTGCAATAAACTCTGCAGGAGTGATCTGATCTCCCTATTGCCCTAATTCCAAGACAGCCTACGCTCAACAAAGCCGCTCCCGGCTGTGGTATCAACCAACCTTCGTGGACGACGTCAGAAGACCCTGCCTCATTCCAGGGAAATTTCTTCAGCAATTCCTGTCTTTGTCTCTCGTAGCAAACCCTGAAATGGGCTCCTCCATTCAGTCCTGTCTTGCGCAGAGCACGGGCCAGTTCCGCCCCGTAGCTGCCCGTGGTTTTTCCGACAACACAACCTGAGGTGCCCCGGCGCCGCCCGTCTACCAGGCCCAGGCGCCTCCCGCTAGGTACGGATACAGCCAATGACAGTTGCCCCACAGCACCTTCCATCTGTTTTCCAAATGGCAGCCGTTAGCAGCCTCGCCCCCCACAGCAACACCTCCCATCCCCAAAAAGTTCAGAACAGGCAGAGCCCACGACAGACCGAACTCCCAACACATCGTCATCCACATCCCTTTCCGACGTTGCGAACTCCGTCAAGATGGCCTCCCAAATGGGCACCATCGCCCAGCTGCTGGACGCTACTTTAGACCCCAGCACTCACAAGAAAGGTACTCAAATATCCCCGTTGCTTCCTACCCCGCCAACTTTGTTTGCTTTGCCTGCTAATAAACAAACGGAACAACAGCCGAGAACGCCCTCAAGGCCGAGCAAACCAAGCCCCAATACTCGCTACAACTGCTTAACATCGTTGCATCCGACCCTCTGCCCCTCAAGACCCGTCTGGCTGCTGCTTTGGCTTTCAAGAACTTCATCCGCTCCAACTATGTTGATGCCGACGGAAACTACAAGCTGCCCGCCGATGAGGTGCAAACCATCAAATCTCAGCTTATTGGGTTGATGATTGCCTGCCCTCCCGCCATCCAGACGCAACTCGGCGATGCCATCAGCATCATCGCCGACTCTGATTTCTGGGAGAGGTGGCAATCCCTGACCCAGGAGCTTGTCGAGAAGTTCTCCCCCGTCGATCCCAAGATCAACATCGGTGTCCTCGAAGTCGCCCACTCCATCTTCGTTCGCTGGCGCCCTCTCTTCAGAACCGACGAGCTGTACACGGAAATCAACCACGTCATTAGCACCTTTGCCCAGCCTTTCGTGCGTCTCCTGGTCCAAACCGACGAGCAGATCACCAAGAACGCCCAGAACAAGGATGCCCTGAAGAGCTGGTTTGATGCTCTCAGTCTCATGATCAAGATCTTCTACGATCTCTCGTCACACGACATGCCTCCCATCTTCGAAGAGCATCTGGCGTCCATCTCCGAGCTCCTGCACAAGTACCTCACCTACTCGAACCCCATCCTCGAAACCGATGACGATACCGAGGTTAGTGTTGTCGATACCGTCAAGGCGGACATTTGCGAGGCTCTGGAGCTCTACACCCTCAAGTACGATGAGGACTTCAGCAAGTACACCGAGCCTTTCATCACAAATGCTTGGAACCTGCTTTCCAATATCGGGGCCGAGACGAAGTACGACTTGCTAGTCAGCAAGGCCTTGCACTTCTTGACTGCTGTTGCCGGCACATCTCAGCACTCTGGTGTCTTTGCCAACGAGGAGGTCCTGGGCCAAGTGGTCGAGAAGGTCATTCTGCCCAACGTCGCCCTGCGCGAGTCTGACCTGGAGCTTTTCGAGGATGAGCCTATCGAGTTTATTCGTCGCGACCTGGAGGGCTCCGACACTGATTCCAGACGCCGTTCTGCCACTGACTTCCTCCGGAGGCTTCAAGAGAAGTACGAGCAACTAGTCACTGGTGTTGTCTACAAGTACATCAACCATTACTTGGAGCAGGGCAAGACCGACTGGAAGGCAAAGGACACCGCTGTCTACCTGTTCATCTCGGTTGCTGCCAAGGGTTCCGTAACCGCCGCTCAGGGTGTCAAGACGGTCAACTCCTTGGTCAACGTCGTGGACTTCTTCGAGCAGCACATTGCGTCTGACCTGATGGCAAGCGCAGGTGTTGAGCCCATTTCCAAGGTTGATGCCATCAAGTATCTGCATACCTTCCGCAGCCAGTTGACAAAGGAGCAATGGAAGCTGGCGTTTCCTCCTCTCATCCAGAACCTGGCCTCGGACAACTACGTTGTCTACTCTTACGCTGCAATTGCAGTGGAGCGTCTTCTCTTCCTGTCTGACGATTCTGGCAAGGCTATGTTCCCTCGCGAGGATATTCAGCCTTTCGCAAAGGACCTGCTTGACCACCTGTTCAAGCTGATCGAGAAAGAGAGGACCCCTGCGAAGTTGCAGGAGAACGAGTTCTTGATGAGATGCGTTATGAGAATCCTCATCGTCATCAAGGATGGTGCGGCCCCTCTCGTTGAGGGCGTTCTCACGCACTTGATTGCTATCACCAACATGATCAAGCAGAACCCCAGCAACCCGCGCTTTTACTACTACCACTTCGAGGCATTGGGCGCGCTCGTCAGATACTGCTCCTCAACGAGTGCAGCCCTCTTCAACCAGAAGTTGTGGGAGCCCTTCAACCAGATTCTGGTGGAAGACGTCTCAGGTAGGACGCCCCCTTGGCCACTTTCTAGCGTCGTACTAACTAGTCGTAGAATTCCTGCAGTACATCTTCCAGATTCTGGCGCTGCTCTTGGAATCAAGCCCTCGTGATGCCATTTCCGACAACTACAGGGCCTTCCTGGGCCCGTTGCTCGAGGCAGGCTTGTGGGACACCAAGGGTAACGTGCCTGCTTGCACCAGACTTCTGTCAGCCGTCATTCCCGCCACTGCCGGTTACATTGTCTCGGAAAACAAGATCGAGGCAATCCTTGGTATTTTCCAGCGCCTCCTCCAAATCAAGAAGTACCAACTGTACGCTTTTGACATTCTGGAGGCTGTTGTGAAGTCATTTGAGCCGTAAGTGTCGTGCATTTTTAATACATCATGCAATATGCTAACTCCAATATGCAGCGGGGTTCTTGACCAATACTTCGGCACCATCTTGAACCTCACATTTGCCAAGCTGCAGGGCAACCCCCCCGATTCGCTGAAGCTACGCTTCGCTCGGTTCTTCCACCTCGTTTCGGCCCGCCTAGAGGCTGGATACGGCGCCGACTACTTCATGCAGCACTCAGAGAAGATTCAAGAGGGCATCTTCACCAAGGTTTACCCGACATTTGTTCTCGGTGAGACGGAAAAGCTGGCGCGACCCGTCGACCGCAAACTTGCTGTGATCTCCCTCACCAAGATTCTCTGCGACTCTCAGGCCTTTGCGCAAAAGTTCGCCAAGGGATGGGGAAACACTTGCAAGATTCTTCTTGCACTGCTTGTGAACCCACCCGTGATGACTGCGGGCCTTGGTGACGAGATCATTGCCGAGACCGACGTTGATGACATTGGCTTCGGACTGTCGTACACCGCACTCAACACTTGCAAGCCGATTGTGCGTGATGACTACCCTGAGGTCACTGCCGTCGCTCCGTGGGTCAGCGCATATGTCAGCTCTGCCAACCAGCGCCACAACGGAGCCATTGTGAACTTCATCAACACGCGTTTGACGCCGGAGCAGCAACAAGCACTGCAGCAGTATCTGCAATAGATGGCGTTACGCAGTGGTGGAATGGGCCTACCGGACAATGTTGTCTTCTCGATGGGCAGTTGGCATCCAATTCAGTAGGCTGGAGTGAACTTGACGACTACAATGGAGGGCGGGACAAAAGGCGTAGGATAGCGTCGTCGACCAGGAAAAAAGGGAGTTGAGTGGATAAGTAGGTTCGCTTAGGGAAGACGTAATGAGGCGCATGCGGTGGAAGAACATCAGATGCTCGATCAGATAGATCATCGGATGCATGGTTAGAGACGACAGAAGGTCGCACAAAGCCACATGCCCGAACGCATGATGATTACAAGACAGTCCCATAGAGGCACGCACAGCTGACAAGTGTCATGATCTCGCAAGCTGTGAGAAGACAAAAGCAACATTTCAATTTGAGTCAACACGAACAGTATGCCGGTGTCTGGTGTCCCATGTCCATCATGCCATCGCATCTCTCACCGCTCAAATCATGCGGCCAGTCCATCATTACCCCAGAAACCCACAAGCCAGCCTGCCACCCAAAGTCCTAGACAACGATGGGAGTTCCATTTGGAAAGCCTGCATGCGCCGGATATCCTGCTATGCGCCCCCCGGCTTGTCACGTAAAACTCTCGCATCGTGACTGACGTGAAAGGGTGACATTCGGCCCCGGCCGCGGCCGTGCCCGCTCGGGGCACCTATAGGCCGGGGCCGGGGGGTGGTGTTAATTCGTTATGTACGGTGGTCCGTACGTCGGTCGGGGGGGGGACGCCTTCCAGAAAACTCTCTGTGTCACCTTTTCTCTCTTCTCTCTCGTTCTGCCTGGCGGAGGTCCGGTCCCTTCTTTCCTACACCGCCTCCGATCCATTAAAATCCCATTAGATCCCCATCCCGGGAAACCAACCCATCATCCATCTCGTGTGCCCGGGTGTCCCTTGTTTGCAAACGGAGAACCCGTCGTTCTAGAAGTTTTCTCCCGCGGCCTTGTGTTTATAAGAGTTACGGGGTTGGGGGCACGGAGCCAGCAATTAAAAAATAAATTCAAATTGATGGGTTTGTTTCCGTTCTACCCGTTTTGTTTCAAACCCGAGTAAGGTAAGGTAGTTTCAACCGTCGTTTGCATAAAAATTGCCTTGGGGCTCAATTACGGCCTTCCGGTCAGGGGTCGGTGGGCGAGTACGGCGTAGTGTTTGACTGGAGTGCGAGCAGAGGAGGCGCGTGCTCTTTCGCCATCACGCGAGGCGAGCAGGAATGGAAGGCAGGCAGGCAGGCAGGCAGGCAGGCAGGCAGGCAGGCAGGCAGGCAGGCAGGCAGGCAGGCAGGCAGGCTGGCTGGCCCAGTGGTCAAGGGGAAAAGTTTTCTTCCCACCGATATTAGACCGCGTGGCGAACGATGAGAGCGACAACGGTGTGGTACTATGTATGGTGTAGAAGTTACTCCGTACTCCCGTATAAAGATTTTTTATACGTGCCGTGTGATTGGGTGAAGGACGGGTTGGACGTGGACTCTCTCACCCATCCGGGGATGTATTAGACGATTCGATGAGAACGCCTGGGCCCTTTCATCGTGAAGAACATGGGATGAACACCTACGTATCCGTACCCGCTGCTCACGCCCACCCCCTCGTCACCGGTATCTGTACTGGAATGACGAACTCCTGGGGTCTTTCTCGAACAAACAGAACGGACAAGGTCCGATGCCCTCCCTCTCCCGGGTGACGAGCAGGGCCACTGGAGCAGTGGGAACTAAAGCGGTCAAAGAGGGAAGTTGAGGTTGTCGATCTGCGGGAATCGGGACGGGAATTGGGGCTGCCGGTGATCTCAGGGCGCAGAGTGGGCGGCAGGCGAATAGTTTACCGAGAAGGGGCTTGGAAGGGCAGAGAGCCACGGAGGATGCCGTTGACCGCTCTGCAATGCCGGGAAACGCTGGTTGATGACAATTTCAGGGGACTTGAATCAAGTGGATGGGTGTGTGAAATGAAGGACACTCTGCTCCCGGTTGCCAAGGGAGATAACGACATGAATTGCGGGCGAGATGATGATTGTGTTTTGGTAACAGCCATATTTCATTAGCTTTTCATTCAAGTGTGTCGTTCACTTTGTACTACAACGTATCTATATGTTCATCTGAACGCGTAAATTACTTCAAGAAAGATAAATCAGGCCTTCGTGATATGCCGTCTCAAAGACTTTTCGCATCGCTGACGACGCTGCTCCCTCCACAAATGCCTCCTCCACTAAGAATCATGTGCAAAGATTGATTGCGAAAGCAATGCAATGAATAAGAACGGATATCAAAAACGCCAGGTCCTAGACTATGGAACCCAGATCATAAGTCGTTATGAGATGCAAATAAATGGTATCGTCTGATCGAAAATCGTACAACATGTACATCAACTATGTTGCGGCGTGAATGAGGCGGGTATAGATTTGGTAGTTGGTGAGGGCGGCTTAGAAGAAGTTGCACTCGAATCCGATGTCGCAATAGTCGAACCGGAGGTGTAAGGAAGTAGTCAAAAAGATGACTGTCGATGATTGGATCCATGGGGCAGCCGATCAGATCAAGCCGCCCTCGGTAAACCCAACGCTGTTTCGCCATCCGCAGCGCCGTTCTTGCTCCTCCCTCTCGATATCACGGGGCCTTGGTGGAACGCCTCTAGCATTCAAAGTACCTTTGGGCGCCTGTGATGGACTTGGGTCGAATTCGCTGCTTCCGCAGCTGCTCCCGCCGCTCGTGTTGGTCTGGACGAGAAGTAAGCTGCTGGTGCTGGAGAGACGCTTGGTGAACTCGGTGAAGCTCAGTCGCTTGGCGCTGGAGCCGGACGTCCGCTTCTCCCCGTTGGATCGGAAGATAGCTTCTTCGGATATCTTACCGGATGATGAGGTTGGAACGTCAAGCCTTTCTGGGCCCGTGGGCTGAGGTTGGCTGTATGCTCTGTGCGTCGTCATCGGCCGCATTCTGGAGTGTGCCGTGTGCGGGCGCGCAGGCGCCTGCAACGGAACGCTGAAGTTGGCTGGCGAGCTCCTCATCACTGGTGAGCGAGGTGACGTGACGTCGTCGGGCTGGGTAGATAGAAATGCTAGGGCGCGCGCCGCATTCGGGGGAATCAGGGTGTGCCGGTTGCCATTCACGTCTGCCTCATGCGCGTACTCGTCTTGAGATGCCTCGCCTTCGAAGTCATCGGAGTCTGAGTCTTCCTCCTCTTCGGACGAATCCTCATCCATATCGAAAGCGCTTTGCATAGCAGCCTTCTCCGCCTCAGCCTTCTTCACTTGCTCCCGCCTCTTCAAGTCTGCATCCCTCATCAGAGCATCGAACCGGGCCAAAGACGTGAGCTTCTCCTCGCCTGGAATTTCTTGTTCAGACCCAGGGATGCATCTCAACTGAAATGCTCTGTCAAGAATAGTCTCTCGTGGCGCAGGCGGCGAACTAGAGTCGGCCCCGGGAAAGGGCTGGGGCCCCCCGGAGCTCACGCTGCCGCGTCCGCGGATAGGAGAGCTGACGGTCGACGACCTTCCCTGGGCAGCTGTCCAACCCTCAATGAAGTCGCTCTGTTGGTAGTCGCTCATTGTGGTGATAGGAGACGGTATATCGGAAGGGAGTACAGTGGTGTACTTGTTAGGGTCGGGCAGCGCAAACCCCATGTGAGCCGGGTGGTGGGTGCTCGTTGGAGATGAAACGTCGCTGGCTTTTGAGCGAAGGCTCGGTGAATCGGAGCTAAAGGTCACAGGACGGTCTCGGCTCGAGTAAGTCTGAGTCGAGGGTTTGTGTTGCAGTGCTGTGCGAGGATTTGGGTTTCCACTTGGTGGCCGAGGGAAGTAATCGGAAGTATCTCTGGACCGCTGCTGGGGCGAAAATGGATTCGTGAAAGACGGGGATGCTGGGCTCTCCTCGGGGCTCATAGGCAGCTTCCTCGAGATGATGAAGCGAGCCCATTCGTGGAGGCTGATGTGGTGGTCATCAGGAGGTGTCCGGAACCACAACGTGGTCGCTGAGGATTCTTTGCTAGACATCAGGCCGGCAGCCCTGCTGGAACGCCGTTTCTTTTCCTTGTCGTTGATGGTGATGACCAGAGTGGGCAAGACAGGGCCCTGTTTGCGGTGGGCGAGCATTTGCACCTGGCAATCGATGACGGAGCTGACGGGATACTGATAGGAGGGTTCCCAGTCGTCCTGCAAGTTCGGAAGGCTTAGGTTTTGGCCGGAGAACTCTGCCGTGTTGATTCTTACCTTTGACTTGAAAATGGTGATGTAGTAGTCGTCGATCGCGATCGGCCTCGGCAAGATCTTGGTTGGGGCGCCATTCATACGGCCAGTTGAGCCGCTTGGAGGGAACGTCGGGCTGGTTACGCCTTCTCTTGAAACATTGCGGCCCCCGACAACGACATATCGAGGCTGAGACGAGTGTTAGGTATGTTCAAGTGTGGGAAAAGCAAGCAAAGAAGGCAGTGTGGGAAGACCTACCTTCCAGATGGCACGACCCAGTATTTGGCCTCGATCAGGAGGAGTTAGAAGAAACCCCTCGCAGGTATCCATGGCGAAGGAACCCGTCGAGGTGGTGTGGGTGAGATAGAGAGAGAGAGGTCAGGAAGGGACACTATCGCCCTGTAGAGAAAAAAGAATTGGGTATCAAAATAAGTATAGGATTAAAGAGGCATCCTGAGAGCAGGCTGTCGTGGTTGAATAGTTCAGAAGCCGACGAGCCTTGTTGGTGTTGAGTGTCTGACGAGAGGGTAGCGAGGGCGCACGCAGTGAGGTACCTTGACAGGTGACAGAAGAAAGTGGTACTGCGTGTGTGACGGGGCCGAAGAGATCGGCTTTCAAAAGGGATTGTCGAAGTGTTTTGCTGTTTTTTCTTCTTCGTCTTTGTTTTTCGGATTCTGCACAAGGGACCAGCATCCGGATACGTAGAATAGAGAAACGGTCCCAATATCTCCCCAGCGCCCCCGACTTGCGCGTGGATGAACAACCTTCGCGTTGGAACAGAGAAACGGGTGACTTGGGGGAAGAAGAAACGAGATAGAAGATGGCGTAGGGCAGGTAAGTAAAGGATATGAAGGAGGGGGGCGGCGCCAACAATGGAGGGGTGGGTGGAAGGAATAAGTGAGGGTTACTAAGGCAGGCAAGGCGCGGTGCGGTGCGGTGCGGTGACTGGGTACCTTTTAGTGAGGGAGGGAGAGAAGGAGAGGTGAGGATAGGTGAGGTGAAGCAGAGCAAGAGGCAGGAAGGACGGTCAGTGTGTCTCTGTCAGGACCTAGACCCAAGAAATAAGGCACCTCACCGCAAGGTAGGCAGGTATGGCGGTAGTGGTGGTATTATTATTATCGTCGTCACGGACGGCGGCGCCCTTGGGAGGTATCTGGTACGGATACCTTGCCTTGCGGTGGCCCTTTTTGGTTTGGCGGGAGGGTAAGGTGAAAGCGGCTTGTCGGTGAGAGAGCGAGAGCCTGAGCCTGAGCCTAGAGGCAGACAGAGGCAGACAGAGGCGACCTAGCTACGAATAGTACTCCGTGGAGAGGAGAGGAGAGGCAGGGGAGGGGAATTTTCTTGTTTGAAATTGACGTTAATAACGGCGAATGAAGTGGGTAGGAGATCTGGGGGGCGCGGTATGATTACGCTTCCAGGCAAAGGGACTGAAGACGGGAGGAGACAGTCCACACGCAATCCGCAATGGCATGGACTCCATGGAGTCGCAGATGGTGCTAGCAGATAGACGTGAGCAGAAAAGAGGTACAATGCCGTCGTCCTTGGTCCAGGAGCGGCGATAGTATGCAGTAGGCGAAATTACCTTGAGCCGGACATGCTGCACCCAGGTGACAAGCTCTAAAATAATTACAGTCTACCTACTACTGACTCCTTGCATGCACTGCTCTGCTGGACTGGACTCGTCTCCTTTCCCTATCGGAGTGCTAAGGTACCTAATTTAGGACTTTACAGAAAACAGAGTAGCACCTGGGGAATTACATTACAGATATGGAGGTCCTTGCACCCATTTGCAAACACATCATTCAATCAATGGCTGCTGCAGTCCAGGTCCGGTCCTGGTGCAGGAACAGGCGCAGGTGCAGGCCGCAGTTGGGACCCCTGGCCGACCCCCTCCGAGGTGCATTCGCCGCGCTCGACTCGGGATGCCATGAATGGCAGCAGGGGCAGGGGGCCGGGACGAGGTCAGCAATACAATAGGTACCTAGGGAAGGGGAAAGGGGACGGGAAGGGGACGGAAGAAAAAAAAAGTGCAACCGGTAGGCAAAGGAAGGAAGGAACGAACGGTACCTGCGCCAAAGCTGCTACCAT
>JABGLZ010000336.1:0-31381 GCA_014705045.1 Colletotrichum theobromicola | reverse complement strand
GTGCCCTTTTTTTTTTTTTTGTCTTTTTTTTCTTGCATCTTGGGGCAGCTTCGAGTGGCATTTCCCTCTTGCCCAATGACGACGAATTTTGGGGGTCTAGAATGGAGAAGGTGGTCAAGGATGAGGAGACATCTCATCCCGTGTCCACTGCCACGGCTCAAACCTGTCTTCTCTCTACCCTGCCACGGGCGGGCTTGTCAGTCTCCAGAAGCGAGCGAGGAGGGGCGAGGTCGACGAGGACGCGGCTTCATCAGTGACAACCTGGCTGCCACTCCATCGCAAACCCATAATTCCACGCCGGAGGAACCACAGCTTCCACAAGGGCCGCATCGCGACGCTTCCACTGGAGGGGCGGAAACACTCGAAAACTTCCATCGCTAAAAGAGAAACATGCCAGGTACGCTAGCCTGCCCTTGGTCCTGTCCGCCCCCATGCACCTCACCTTCTTACCCAGGAGTAACAAGGAACGCACCCAGGGTCCCTGCCCAGGCACGGAGCCCCCACCCCCCTACCCTCTCTCTGCCCTCCATCACCGACCGACGACGACACTGGACGACCTAACGTACGGTATTCATCGCTGACCAGTGACCAGTGACCGCTGACCAGCAAAAAAGCTAACCTTAGGTCCCGTCGAAATCTCCCATCTCTGCTGCAAACAGCGTCAACCATCCATCAGACTGTCCGAAAACAGCACAGAAGCAGCACTTGTCTGCGATCCACCCGATGGAATGTCTCGCCGACCCGTCTCCGTCTCCTTTGACGTCGCCAGCCTTCCTTTCATCCATCTCCGAGTCTTTTGTTTCCGTTCCCAACGCCAAAGAAACGACGCCTCTAAAACGTATGCGCCTTTCACCTCTTCTTGTTGTCTCGGCAGGCCAAGACGGATACCAGTCGTCCCATATGGCATCGTCCTAACCATCCGCCTCATGGTCCAACTGACGTATGTCTCTGTCTTCTTGAATTCTACCTTCCATCCAGGCACCGTCCGTCGTACAGTTTCAGGCCGCTTTCCCACGCCATGCCTTGCCATGCAAGACAAGACAAGTGCATTTCGGGGAACGGGATGCTACCCGTATCTTGGTTCTACAACGCTGTCCCAGGAACCGCATCTAGACAAGGAGTCTTGACACCCGCGCTGTCATTGACTCTGCTCTTCTTCGCCCTCGACACCGTCCAGCAATCGCCGCCGGGCTGGTACCGAGGCGCCTTTGCACCACCGCGGGAAGGCCTGATACATGTGGAGTCGTTCTCACCTTCGCCTCTCCGCTCCACGTTGGACCTCACCTCGACGAGGGCCATGTCTGCCCGTGTCAGGTACAGACACAGATAGACCTGAGATACGAATACTCCCTGCTCTCCAGAGAACGGAATCAACTGCTTCGCCCAAGACCTCATCCCAGCCCGCCCACCGACATCCACGACTTCGTCCCGTCTTCCAGCGCCTCCCGCGTTTCCAAAGAGCGGCACGGGCGACACTCCCACCATCCCGGGTAGCACGAGTCCAATTCTGTTGTACAAAGTACCGGGTTTCCTTCCCTTCTTCTGTCCCAACCACAAAATGTTCCACTCTGGTTCGCGAATCGCATTGCATCAGCTAGAGGGACGGCCAGCGCGGCTGCTGGCTTTTGCTACCTGATCTTACGTCCTCCTCTGCGCTAGTCCTTCGCCTACTGCGCAATACTGTGTTAGTCTGCCTCATCTGAGTCCACGAGCCTGTGTCCATTATGCAACACCATATCAGTCGTGGATCGCTGTCCTGCGGATTCATCTACCGGGAAGAAAAGGGGAAAGACGCAAACAACTGGGGCTCTCGGAGCCTTTTGCCAGTTGACACGATCAAAACCCGTCGTCGGAGAGACTGACATGCCTTCATATCACCTGACGGAAACCCCATACGTGCTCACCCCCACCGCTACTTGAGAGACATCACTATCGAACCATACTGGACCAGCTTGGCATCGCCCCCTCGCTCGCACGCTCGCACGCTCGCATTCCTACTTAGTGCCGCCAAAGAGAAAACGTCCATCCAAAGAACGTCGCGCTTCTCGCCTCGCCCGTGCCCAGTCAAGTTGAAATAGGTGCGGATAAGCCCTCCCTGCGGACCTTGCGGATCTCAGGGACCGAACCGTCCCTTCTGAATCCCCACCTGTCGTCCACACATTCCGCCGCTCCCCTCCAACATCAGTTCACCCCAGATGCAAACGCAGACGCAAACGCAGTTCTTGCTGCAGGCAATGCGTGCAGCCTGCACTCTGCAGCATACTGTATTTGGAGCTCCGGTCAAATTCCAACACCTGCTCCGGCCGGCACAATCACATCTTCTCGGTTGACGCTGCAGTCGGACGGGCGCCTCAAATATGCACCTCATGCAGACAAGCGCATGGCATGGCATACATAGCATGGCATTGCGTTGCATCGCATTATCCATCGACGCTAACCTGTACCCAAGCTAAAGCCCATGTGGCCTCTCTGACTTTCAGCCTGCACCGCACCGCACCGCGCCCGACCGGACTGACCAACTAGTCACCGTCATAGACTAAGTTCCTACTTTGTCGACGCCTGGTTGAAATTTGCACGTAGCCAGTCCAAACCGTTCCTGACTCCGCCGATTCGCCGGCTCCTTCGCCATGGTTCTGCACCATTGCGGAGATCGCAATGCATGCGGCGCACCAAGACCTCCGAGGCCCCATCAATGTGCCTTGCCCTGAAATCCGCACCTCCTGAGCTAGACCAGTCCACGCCGCTCGTCCCTGGCGTCCCTGGCAAAAGCTGACCTGTCGGGCAAAAAGTATCTGGTCATGTGCGGAACTGAGCAAGGGCTCTCAGCACTCAAACCTCAGAGATGGTGTCGACTTGTTTACTCTGCTGCAGAACTTCCGGCAATCACTTGCGGACCAATTCCTGCTTTGGACAAGCCGTTGCAGCCGACGTCGCCTTCAAATTGGAAATGCCCGCGGAAGCCTAACCGAGTCGACTCCCAAAGGGAGCAACTTTGGTCTTTCTTCCAAGGCACCCCTCTCCTTCGGCAGTAAGCCCGATTCCGATTAAAGTGCCTCCGTGCGAGAGGTGCACCCCGAGAGCCATCAAGCTGGTTGCTCCGGCCGTTTGGTTGCCATGCTCTCGCGTCATCCCGGTTTCCATATCTGCTGGGATTGATACGTACGACGTCTTTTGATAACGATTCTCCCCCCTCACCATCTGCCGTTGCCGCCTCTGCCAACGCCCAGAGTATTGGTGGCATTGCTCGCCCAAACATAACCCTCGTTGCGAATCAAAACGCACTACCATTGAATGTAATTTTTCTGCTTCATCTAGCGTATGCGCCCCTGGCCTATTGTCGCCAATCTTGCAGCGCAAACAACAGCAGCAACAGCTGGGATCAGGGTTGATAAGAGACGGGTTTAAGGAGCGGACAAAGCACCCCAATCCGGGGCCGAATGACGGCTTGGTGTCAACGGTACTCCTTCATGCTGACGCCAGACCAGGCTGCCCATTCCCATCAGTGGCGGTATCGTCATCGCCGATGGGTTTGCGATGCTCCCAAGCGCATTCGCTTCCAGCTGCCTAAGCCTTTACACCAGCCTCCTGCCTTTCTCCATGGCACTATCATTGATCGCGAGAATATCACCCCTCGAATCTGGCATGTACCGCCGACCTGGTGTCAGCCTTCTCCGAACCCCGATTCGAGATGGGGGTCAGTCCGAACAAGCCTATCAAAACAATCATCTTCGGCCAACATTCACGGCTTCAAGCCTGGGTGATTGTTGACGAAGCTTTTGACCCACACTCCTGGGATCTTACCCATCGCACGTCTTGTTCGGCGTCGGTAGTGTGGCTTGACAGCCGTCTTGAGATGGTTTGGACGACAGCGAAGAGGAGAGTTGCGGCTACCAGAAGTCTAGTCGTGCCTCGTTCACCCCCTGATCCGTCACATTGCGTGGAATCGGTGTCTCCACACTTTTAAGCTGTTCACTTTCTTTTTCCCTCGCGGCTAAGCAAACTGAATCTGCGTAGGAGACTTGTCAATCGCGTGGCGAAGCGTAAAGCACCTCCAAGTCTCAATTTCGGACGAGACAAAAATCGACGGTCAGCTTACTACTACACGCTTAGACTGATCTGCGCAACCGCTGCGATGCCGCTCGTCCCGCCAGCTTGTACGCCAACATGGGCGTTCTCGTGTGGCTGGCTTACATACCTGCGCCAATAGCTTCGGCCCAAGAAATCGACACGTTCCTGCTCCTTCCTGATACAACGCAGGCTTACCAGCCCGAGCACACGCAACCACCGTTCTTGCAACGCCGAGGCTGCAAGTCACGATGATCGACCAGCGACAGCACACCCTCTTTGACCGCAAGGCATGTATTGCTATCCAGCATGGGATGATTCCGTCTTCAATTATCCGGATACAGCACCCGCCCAGCCGCGCGCAGTCTTCGTCCACCACTTCGTTATTAGTCTCGACAATGTCTCAGACATATCTACGAATGCGATTGCAACGCGTTCTAACGGTTCTTCGTCGCCGTCATCGTAGCAGCCACTTTCCCCTGCCGTTGAGCACAAACCTCTTTTCCTTAGCGTCAGACCAAACCACGGTAGCATTGGGGGCATCGTATTCCTTCCAATCGTGGAGAGGCGGGGGTCTTGACTCGCGGCCTAGTACACCAGAAGATGGGCAAACGGTGGGCGCTCGCCTCTTTCCCATCATACCACCGGTTCATTTCCTACACTTGAGATTTCAGAAGACGGAAATCACCCAAACGGGCATTTCATCCTGGGTGATTCCACAGCAGCTGGTCGCACTAGTAGCTGACATGTCTGAGACAGGAGCCGGGGGCGCGTTGCACATGATTGAGGGACCTTCACTGAACGCGATTCCAGGTATTCGGTCTGTGTCGCCCACGACAGCTCAAGAATGTCGACCAAAGATTTTTCCTTTGACTCTACGGAAGCACAGCTTCAGCCACGGAAGAATGGATCGGCAAGGTTCCGTTACGCATAGTCCACCCCTCGCCTCGTGCTTGAAATTGATCCTCCCGCGAGAGAGGGTCTTGGGGGCATTTTTGCGGGTGGACAGTGACATCTCCACCCCCAACCGAAGGATGATCGCGAGGTTTGAGGTTACAGTCTCGTCTCCTTGGACGAGTTAATTACCTCCCCGCTCCACAGGCAACCTCTGCGCATGGAGCAACAAACCCTGCACATAAGCAGCCCTCTCTCGTCATTAATCAAAATCCCAGAAACCCGGTGTTGGCGTCCCCTCTCTGTTTCCGGCCACTTGAGTCGCTCGCCAACTGGCCCGGCCCGATGGCGAGTCAGGCGGGCGACTTCGGCGGCGCTCGAATCCACAATACACGGTCTGAGCCCGGCCTGGGTCCCGTCGAGCCGATTCTCAGATGAAGAGGCGGTCGGCGGCCGCCTTGAGCTCGGGGGAAATGTCGTCAGAGCTTTGCCAGGCCCGGGGCATCTTCCGAGTTGTTGATGGCCAGAGCCCGGTCAGCCTTGATCGAGATGATATAAGGATCTGATAAGAGCATTTCTTTGTCTCGTCACGCATCCGGGTCGACATTCCTTCGCGGCGGCCGACCCCTGCTTTGTGTAAGCGGGTGAGGTTTTCCCGCTCACGCTGCTGACCACCTTACAGGGCTGGATGTCGAAGCCGAGCGTTACAATGGCTGACGGTGCTGTTCCAGAAGTCTGGGAGCGTCGTCACCGCTCCGGTAATGCCGTTGGCCATGCGCCTAGGGTCAAGCTCTTCCACATCAGGCAAACGCCTACGTTCAGCAGTCAAAAGATGGTCCACGAGGTCGTCACCTAGACTGCTGGCCTACTGTCTCTAGTTGTTGGTGGCTTGACATATATGATCTGCAACCGTTACAAGTTGTGCATTGAAGTTAACCCTGAGCCTCTTACACGAGAGGCTTGCCAAGCGGAACAGAGGCGTCTATATCAGGATCCTGAACGTCTTTCAGGGACTTACCGGAAGCAGAACTGTACCACCGCGGTGGAATCTCAACGGCGCGGCGTTTCCCTTATTCTAGATGTTTTCGTTGCCTCGGGCAAGCCCTGGTGGTATTCCCGTTGCTTATGTCCAAAGATCAGGCCGCTTTTGGTTATCTATCATTGTCCCTTGTCTCCCGCAAATTGGTTTTAGACGGTACAGTAAAGGGTGCCGTACCCCAACATTTGAAATGTTCAACGCCCATGTTACACAGAGAAGGATGACACTGAAACCAGATGTCAAAGACCAGGTGAGTCTGGCCTGGACGCGGTCGATGTTGGCCTTTGGTTCGGGGGTCTTGCTGGGTATCGTGGTCTCGTGGCGAAGTTGATCTTCACTGGAGTAGTGATGATGTCTTGGCATCTACCCAGATGGATGGTATCACTGCATTCTACGAGCCTCTGGTAGCTTGATACATGACGTATGTGACGTGTTGGCGTTGGCTTGGGGCGTGATAGGCATATCATGCGAATCCCGTGGGTACTCTCGGGTAATAGTTTTCGGAAGGCAGCGTTAGACAATGGAGAGTTGCGCAGATGATGTCCACAAGGACTGTGAAGACAGTGTCGTGCATACCGAAGACCTGATGGCTAGAAACGCTGGCCAGGTGCTGTAACCATCTGAACCTTCTCATCTCTCTAAGCAGTAAAGCCGGTTTAGACAACGCTGCTCATATGTTAGTGTTGAACCCAGCTCTTCCTCTTTAGGTGTGTCTACACTATGGATGTACCGTATTCTAGTCTGGCAAACCCTGTCAATGCTCAGAGGCCTGATGGACAGGAATCTTTGGGTGGTTCTTCCATTCAATCCGAACACAGCACCTGCCTGGGACTGCCCTTTGATCCTTCCTCTTTATGTAGTCCCTGGGTACTGATATGAATTTATAAAACGCAAGAGGTTGCGTGAGACTCAGGCTTCTCAACAACAAGAATTGTGTAATCTTCTTCTTGATCCGTGAACAGTAGTGTTCCTGGCTTTCTTACTGCCAAGTAATCATTCTTTCAATTTCTCACGCGCACAAGTCAATTGGCGCAAAGCTGTTTGTTGCGTATTTCCAGAATTATACGAGACGGACTTAGATGATGAAAGGGGATGAAGTTATGTTTGCGCGACCTTCAGAGCTACTTTACTGGGGGTATTTGACCTTTAGTCTGGGCCCTTGTGTAGAGCTTGGCTTCCAAAGGTAGCTGACGATAGCAATCCGAACCGCTTGGACATGTCAAGACTGGCACTGGAAGCGCGTAGATACTGTGAACCTGTATCTGCGCTATTACGTTTCCGTTGAATGATTATAAACAGGGTCTATAGGACTGCTTGCGCCATGTTTATTCTTTTCACAGACACAAATGTTCAAGCCATTGGTTCAAGATTGCAAACATAATGTTTGGACAAGGGAAGCTAGTGTGTTTATCTGAGAGGAGCCTATACTTACTGCTGCTACTAAGGGATGTCTTGTCAAGCTCTTTGAATGTATTCCTGTGGAATGCTGTAGAAGAACGGACAGCGGACAACAGCAGGCCTTTCACACACCTTCTATGCTTCAAGACAGTGTTTTGTGGACTGCAACTGCTTCATGCCTCTAAGTCTCATCAGCTGTTTCTGGGTTTAGACTTTGACACGGTAGAGCAGATCTCTGGTGAAGTTTCTTTTCCCAGTATGCCAGCACCTAAAAGGTCTTGTTATATAAGAAGGTAGGGGAAGAAGGGGGAAGTTTCCTCTACATCATCACGACTACTTAGTTGTGTTCAAGAAACTAATGGAAAGCGAACAGTGAGTCTTCGATCTCTAGGTCCAACCTCGATGCCATCATCTACTTCATCTTCTGTCAGCAAAGGCAACGATCTCTTCTGAGCCGAGCCTTGTTGCCCATCAGTTTCTAAAGTTCCAAAGTGCCTTCAAGTTCAGGAATGTCTTTTGTTCGAGTTCAAGAGTAGTCTTAAGTGAGTCAGAGCCTATGTGCTCGCCTCAGTCATTCCTGGGTGCATTTTCGGGGCATTCTCAACTAATTAGACGGGATGACGAGGACACATATATCAGGCACTCAACACGTATACGCTTCTGTTCAACGAGAACGTGTCTACAATCAAGACCTGAGTCATTCTTACTAGGAGAGGAATACTACTTTGCTGACTTTCCATTGCGGCAAACATTATCTCTTCACGCTCATCCACCCTGGGCTTTAATACTCGCCGGAAAGACGAATGCTCTTCAGTATCATTGGCTTCACAGTTCCTTGGTATAAGTGTCTGAAGGGATTCTTGACGTGATTAGGTCTCTTTTTCCAATGGTTCTTCTTGTCAAATACCACAAGTCGGACCTCAGATATCACAACCCGCTAGGCGCATGACCCATGCTAGCAAACGACACACTCACACAAGTCACTGCATTACACACCGCAACATCTCGACAACGCCATGAACATCGAGAAACAACGGTCTGTCCAAAAACTCAGGGTCCCTCCTTGCAACGCAACACCCTCCTGTCAAGTGACCACCTGCTGGCCCGAACCCAACCCAACTAGCGCATTTCAAGCTCTGTCCAACCGACTTCCTCTGTTTGGTTTTAAGCAAGCCGCGGGGGCACTCTTTTTCTTTTAGCCCGCTTGGTTCTGCCATGTGCATTATTCATGGGCCTGCATCAGCATCGTCGCAATTTTTTAGCGGGTGGTCGGATGCGACAATGCTGCGGGACCACACACACACCGGATCGGCGCGCTTCCGGGGCGGGTTTCGTGTTGGTGGATTTTGGTTCGGCGACTGCTGCGGCAAATGGGGGCATGGGAGTGAGGAAACGGCACGGGGATTGTTCGGTTCAACGTGAGGAGTAAATGTGACGAACGTGGGTTTACGTAGACGTTTGCTTCTTTTGGTTGCGCAGTATGTTTTGTCGGTGCGATCGTTACCTACGCTTGATGGATACAGTATATTTGCAAATGTTTGGAGCGCTTTGAATTCCGTTGATGACTATTAGGTCGTCTGTAAGCTGCGGATTATTTACTTTGCGCCATTGCAGTGTTGCGTATTTATCACTATTGCAGAGTGAGGAAGGATTAGACAACGTTGACCTGGACGATTTTGACGGGCGTCATTCTCCCTGGATCCGAGATGGCGGCCCTCCTTTCGACATCTGCATTGAGACGGAGGCTGCAGACGGCTTTCGGCGGAGGAGGCTCCGGCAGGCGTTTGCGGAGCTGGGGCGGCCAGGCCGAGGCGCCGGAGAAGCAGAAGAAAGTGAGCGCGTTGCTCACATGGGAAGAGCTCCGTGAGTTCATTGCTTGAACGCGATACTTCAGCGTATAGTTGCTGACGAGGTGTCTAGCGGAATGGCAGCAGTGAGTTCATAATGGAGTCTTTGCCATTTCTTCAAGCGGCAGCTAACGATGTGTGAGATGTGGGAGTGAACACATCAAGACAGGTTATCGGTGAGTTGGTGTGTATCACGACGTGAGCTTCGAGCACCGCTAATGATCCACATTAGAAAAGCATGTTTCTCCGTCTGGGAGTGCTTTTACAGCTGGACATATGTTCACAATGAAACAAGTGAGCAGAGCCAGGGATCAACGACAAGTGATGACTTTGATACTAAACCGACGGACAGTCAACATCTACTCACACATAATCGGGGCGATTCTGTTCATCTCTCTTCCATTCCTCATCTTCGGCGACGCCATTTCCCCGCGATGGGCAATCGCCTCCACCTCAGACATCGCCGTCTGTAGCATCTACGCATCAGGTGTTACTGTCTGTTTTGTTCTCTCAACTGCGTACGTATAAAGCCTCCCCCGCGACTGGCTTACATGGTCCGCCAGACAGTCAACCACTCATCACTAACGCCTACGCATCTCTCCCCTTGCAGCTTCCATACCTTCATGTCTCACAGCGAATCCTACTACCTCGCCGGTATAAAAGCAGACTTCCACGGCGTGCTGGCTCTCATGTGGAGCTCCACGGCGCCGCTGGCACACTACACATTCCCCTGCTCGCCACGCACCCGCGACGCCTACGTCCTCCTGACGGGCACGCTCGCGGCTCTGTGCGCCGCGGCGACAGCAAGACCAAATCTGGGCGCCGTCCATCTGGGCCACCACCGTGCCGCGCTGTTCGCCACGTTCGGCGCCGCTGCGTTTGTGATGCCGATCGGGCATGGCGTTTTGGTGTTTGGGGCTGGTGAGGAGTGGGCGCGGGTCGGGGGCCCTTGGATCCTGGCGACGGCTGGGTGTAATGCGTTGGCGGTCTTGGTGTATTGGGCTAAGGTGAGAGACCTTTTCGCTTCATATGGCTGATGGAGCGAGCATGGCCGCTGACTGAGGCAGTTTCCTGAGTTGTGGTTCCCAAGGACGTTTGATATGTTTGGGGCCAGTCACCAGATCATGCACATAATGGTAAGTATTTCAGATGGAAAGGTGTGGAAATGTAAAAGAAGAAAGAAACTCACTTCTCTTAGGTTCTTGCCGCAGCGCTCGCGTACGCGAAAGCTGTCGTCGTGGCCTTTGACCATAGACACAACCAGGGGCTCCTGTGCTGATGTTGAGGCAGACGTAAGAACACTTCGTCTCTCCTAGGAAGATGTTGACAGGAGAAGGGAACCTTTGAAAGGGGCAACGCAAGACGAAATAATATCATGGTATCAATATGAATAAGCTATGGAATGATTCCAGATCAGTTGTCGATGATGTCTCATTATGCGGCAGACATAAGCAGGCTTCTTCCGAAGGTTGACAGGAGTGAAGGGCACGCCTAGAAAAGGGGCACAGATACATACAATGGTTCTCGTTTCAACTAAGAAGCCCGCTTACTGATATTATATAAACAAGATGTAATTCATTTAAGCAACCATCAAAATCATCCATCTATAACAGCATCACTCCTCTCCAACCTTGACAACAACCTTTCCCCTGGCCCTCCCGCTCTCGACAACCTCATACCCCTCGACAACCTCCTCCATCCCAACCTCTCTATCAAAAACAGCCCTCACCCTCCCATCTGCCAACATACCCACAACATCCTCCATCAACGCCCTCCCAGGATCCATCATCGTCGTCCCCTTCCAAACCCTCCCCACGCCCCCAAGCCACCCCGCCAAAGGCCACAAAGCGTTCATCTGCATCGTCCACACAGCCCTGAAAAAGCTCCCCCACGTCTGCGCAGCCGGCTTGATCCCGACCGCCGCATACACGCCCCCGGGCACCACATACGCCGCGCAGGAAGCGTACACATCCTGCACCCCGATACAATCGACAACCCCATCAAACCTCTTCCTGCCAAACCTCTCCCTCAACACCTCGGAAACCCTGCCGGTGGTGGTGTAATCCACAACCTCGTCAGCCCCCAACCCCCTGACCATCTCGGCATTCCTCCCCGAGCACACGGCGACGACCACGCCTTCCGGCCCGACGGCGTCTCTCGCCATCTGCACCGCCAGACTTCCCACCCCGCCGCTGGCTCCGTTCACCAGCACCCTGCCCCCCTTTTTCAGTCCCGCGGCCCGGACGGTGGTGAGCGCGGTACACCCCGCCGTCAACACGCTCCCGGCCTCCTCCAGCCCCACGCCCTGTGGCACGGCAACGGCATACTTGGCTGGTAGGACGACGTGCTCCGCCAACGCGCCCGTCCCCGTGGCCCAGCCGAACGAGACGGGGATGAAAGCAGCGACCCGGTCTCCCTTGCGAAACCTCGCTCCCGTCGCCGACGACGACGAAGAAGAAGAAGGGGACCAGACGTCCGCCACGACGCCGCTCAGATCCATCTCCGGCACCGCCGTCTTGGCCCTCGCCGCCGCCGGGATCATGCTCACGAAAAAGTGCCCGCCCGGGTTGAGAGCCGCATAGGCCACCTTGATCAGGAGCCACTCGCTGCTGTCTTTGGCCTTCGCGACGACGGCGGCTGCGGGCGGGAGGGCTGGAATCGGGCGCGGTGTAAGGGAGAGGACGGAGCGGGGCGCCCCGCGGGCTGTGAAAGTCCAGGCGCGGGAGGTTGCCATAGCGGAATTTTAGGTTGATGGTTTGTGGTGTTTTTGAGAAAATGGAATAAGATGAAGTTCGTGTCTGATGATGATGATGGTGGTTGCGTTGCTTTGCCTTGGTGTCGTACGTTCAACAGCTCAGATTTGTGTATGGAGCTGACACTGCAGCAATGAGAACACCCAATATAAATACTCCTGTGTTAGGATGCAAACCAGTTCGTCCAGAAATAGCCCGTCTTATAAGTATTCCATCCTGCGAGCGACATAACCCTCGCCCGTGACGATGAATGTCAGCCAGCCCCACCAGCATAACGCCCAAGCATGACTTCCCGCTAAGCCCGTGGCTTACACTACACCATCACCCAACAGTGATCACGCACCAACGCCACCATTCAAGACAGAAAATCTGTCCCTTTCGGACCAGCCTTACTTGTGTGATGCTACAGTGCCCTGCGTGGAGTAAATCGGAATGTCGCGGATCACAGCTTGCAGCATCCCGCCGATATGTCTCGGTTATTGGCGACTTGCGGGCGGTGATGTAGCCTTGTGTCACGGATGTGTTAGCTCAGATATCGTGCTAGTCGCTCAGGGCTTTCTCACGAAGCAGCGCGAAAAATTCCCGGATAACTCAAGTCCCATATCATAGAGCAATGCTTTGTTCTAGTTCCTGCTACTCCATGTGCACTAACGCCAGAAGGTATTCAGCCCGGCCAAAAGATCCCCCGCTTACAATACGCGGGCTTCCTTGCTTTCCTCGCGCAGACTTCTAAGCGACGCTTGGAACTCCTTGTTCACCCACTCCCAGTAAGCATTCCAGACCTGGCTTCCGCCTCCCGCGTTGGCGTTGACCACAGCATTGCCTGAGACCGCCTTGTTGTTCTTGTGTCTGTCTCCAAGCAGGAGGGTCACACGCAGGACGCTCTTGTTGGCCTCTTCTTGCTTCTCAACGTCTTGCTTGACGGCACCATCCTTCAACTTGGTCGACAGAATCGCCCGGTAGGCTTCGGCAATTGTGTCCAGGCGACGAGCCGTCTCATCAGGGTCAAGAACAATGAGCTTCGAAACCATCAGGTTGCACAGACTGCGAATGTCATTGTCGTCCTTAAGACCAGCAACAACGCGGTCGTAGAAGTCAATGTTGTTGATTCGTGAAAATGCCGTCTCCATGAGCGCGTACAACGTCTCGTAGGCACTCTGCAACAAGAGTTAGTGTAATCCCACGAAAAGTACGAAATACTTACCTTGCGGACTTCCAGACCATCATCCACCATGTGCTTGAAGGGGCCCATCATCACCTCACGAATCAAATGCGGCTTGATAACCGACTCGGATAACACATAAGGCATCAGCTCGCCCAAGTGGGGCAGAATGAGATCGGGTTTGTTGTGGGCTGCCGAGTTCAGTGTCGACATGGCCAAGCGACGGTTATCCATCTCTGTGTCTTGAAGCATTACGAGAAGCATGTCGACGAGGACGTTCTTGAGCATGGCATCGAAAGCGTCATCACTGTCCGGTAGCGTGTAGCGAACGGCCTGCACGGCCATGCCACGGATGTCGGGGTTCTGATCTCTGAGAAGGGACTACAAGCTGTTAGTAGACTGCATGAACAAGTGGTCTTGAGTACTTACCTGGAGCTGGGGCATAAATGTCTGGGTATCAATGATGGTCAGGCGGCCAACACACTCCGCGCAGACGACGCGGTTGTCGGGGATGGTGGACGCCGAAAGCAGATGCTGCCAAATTGGGGCGGCGAACTTGGAAACCTCGGCGGACAGAACGGTGACTTGCTGCAAGATCTCCTTGATCGATTGAATCAGCAAGTACTGCGTGTTGCCACCCTTCTGCATGGTGTCCAAGATGACCGGGAGGTACTGGGACACATTGCCCGAACCAGCACGACCGAGAGCTACCGCGGCGGAGATAGAGACCTTGTCAGGCTCTTCATGGAACTGCTTTAGGAACAGATCCGGCTTAAGAGGAGAGTTGGGTCCTAGCCGCAGACCGGCTTCACCAAGCACCGCCAAGGCAAGACTGATCCTAGCGTCATCCCTCTTCTGTGTGCTGTTCTGGAGCTCGGAAATGAAGCTATCAATCGTAACACCAGCAGAGCTTCCGCTGGCCACGAGGAGAGCACCAATGACCTTGCCAACAACAACCGGGTCTCCTTCGATGCTGACTTCTTTGAGGATACCCTGCATGAGGCCTTGGCCAGAACCACTCTCACCGACCTTGGTGACGAGGATTAAAATTTGATCCAGGACGATGCTAGCGTAACTCGACTTGAGAAGACTGCAAATAGTGGCGACCATGGATTGGTTCACGACAAGACCTGCGTTCTCTTCGACCAGAGTTGCGAGAATAAGCAGTGCAGGGGCCAGGAGGTGGGTGTCGTGATTGCTGATGACAGGAACTAGAGCCGACACCAGGCCCTGGGTGGTGTTTGCATCAAGCTGACCCTTGGACGTGGGAGACACGATCAAGTGCTTCAGAGCCTGAATGCTGGAGCCGCGCAAAGATCTGTTCGCCTTGCGCAGTTGACCGGCGAGCTCCAGAGCCACCTCGCGAATCCAAGCCGTCTCGAGTTGCCCGCTGCTGGTGCTAAAGGCAGCAACGTTGTCGACGGCTCTGACTGCGGCAAGTCGGGTGGTCTCGTTTTTGAGACGGTCGAGGAGAGCGGCGAGGGCAGCTTGGCGCTTGTCGGCAGCAATCAAGCCAGCACCATCCGCACCAGATGTTCTCGACAGCAGGACGCCCAAAGCGTGAATACCCCGTTGCTTGACCTCGGCATCAGCATCAGTTGCGGTGATGCGATCCATGATCGTGTCGAACAGCTTCTGCAGCTCGCCCTTGAACTTCTGCGCCGTCATCTTGGAACGAGGAGGCGTAATGGCCTTGACCAGCTCTTCAATCGTGCCAATGGCTTCGCTGGAAATCTTGTAAAAGCGGTCATTGGCGGCTGCCACCACGCCAGCAACGATCTTGGTCAGGTAAGGCTGGAGTAGACTTGAAGAGTGAGTCTTGGCAATGTCACTGGTCAGCTTCAGAGCCGCAACACGCAGTGTGCTGGGAGTAGCAGACGCGTTACCACCAGAAGCGGCCAAAGAGGAAGCGAGAGCGGAGGCTCCAGTAGGCTTGATCGACTCGATGATGGGGCCAATGGCATCGTTGAAGTAGTCGGACAGACCTCCGCGCTGCACCGTAATTATATCGTCGAGGAGGTTAATAATGGCCTGCTTCGTAGGAATGACCTTGCCCTTGAGCAGCTTTGTAGACGCCTTTACGATGGTAGGGGTGAAGCGGGCCAAGTCGGCGCGAGGGCCGGTGGAGGGAATGCGCTCGAGAGTGGGTGATGTGAGACCAGTGGCGACATGAGCAGCCATAGAACCGCCGCCGCTGCTCTGGCGCCTACGCTTCCGGCTAACAGGGATCAGGCTCGGGGCCTCTTGCTCTTGGTCGTCGAGTGACAAGTCGGTGGGATAGATACCCTCGCCGGTCTTGCGAACCAGAAGGGATAGACAGGAAATGACCTCCAGACGAACATTCTCTTCTCTCTCGTCGAATCTCTTGACAAGAGTGGGACCGGCCTGGCTATAAAGAACGCCATTTTCGAGCAAATCACCGCTTCCGCGGGTCGAGATGAGGGTGTACAAAGCCTTCGCGGCGCAGCGACGGACCTTCCAGCTCGCGTCGTCATCGTCATCGAAGCCGGCATCGTCATCAAACTCGTCATCGGCGTCTTCCTCTTCCTCCTCCTCGTCGACCTCCATATCTTCGTCATCGTCCATTTGAGCGTTATTGGGGTCGTACTTGAGGTATCGGAGACACGCCTTGATAGTGTCTTCGGTAAAGGGGCGCATTTCTGTTGGGCACGCTGCAAGGAAAGCCTCCAGAGCCACCAAGGCAGACTCGCGGACCTCGTTGAAGTCCAGACCAACATCGTCACCGTCGCTAATCTCCTCCAAGTGCTGCTCCAGCTCGCCTTCGCTAAGAGCTTGCATGATGAAAGGCACAAGGGTACTCAAATACGTGCCGAACCGCGCGGGAATCGATCTCGCCATGGAGCCGGTAATGGAGATGTAAAGACGGCGCGTAACCGGGGGGATATCGCCCTTGCCCAGGTTGTTGGCCATGCGCGTGACCATCTGGTTGAGCAGGTCGTCCGACAGGTGAACCGCTAGGATAGAAATTGCCACAACGGCTCTCTTCTTGACGACGGAAGATGTCTTATCGTTCTCCAGCAAACTGATAACCGCATCCTGCATCGCCTCAACCTCAAGGGGGGAAAGCATAATCCCAAAACACCGTACGACCTCGATGAGAATGTCGACCGACTCCGCGCTGAGATTCTTGTCGACTTTCAACAGCCCCGGCGGCACAGGCGGGAGCTGGATGTTGTTGGAGCCAGACTGCGCCTGGAACTTTCCTCCGGGACCCAGCAAACGCGGGATCAGCACCCGACTCACGGCGACGTAAGATTCCTGAACCTCTTTAGATGGCGGCAAGCCGGGCGTGGGCTTCGGCAGGGCCATGATCACGGCGCGCAGCGCGAGGGACGGAACGGCGTTGTCGACAGAGTTCTTGAGCTTTATCGCCGAAAGCTTCTCGATCATGGGCGCAATGATCGGGGTCGGTACTTTTGTGACGAGAGGACCGAGGCTGTTTGTCATCCGTCCGTTAGCGATTGCTTCTCGAAGTTCAGAAGGGGGCAGGAGGGATTCACATACCACTTGATTGCCAAGTTTTGCACCTCTCCATTCTGATCGTCCAGGGTCTTGATAATGCTGTCAACTGTGCGCGCGGCTACGTTATAGTCATGGTGGAGGAAGTCGGGCTTTCCATTTGCGAGGACCTGGAGCAGATCGTTGAGGGACATGAAGCGGAAGTCCGGGTCAGCGTCGCCGAGCTTCTGAACAAGCCCAATGACGGTCTGGGGCGTCGGGTTCGCGGGCACGCTCGAGGAAGCCATCTTGACGGGTTGATTGATGCTTTGATCGGCGGAAGAATGGGTCGAGGAAGGCTGGGAGGTTGAGAGGCGGCAGATGGCGTGTTAACGGGAAGCGGTGGCTCTGACCATGCAGAGAGTAGGGAAAGAGTGACCGGCCCGCGTGGTCTGCAACACTGTTGGAGAAAAAGATGAGAAGTTGGTGCCGTAGAGGGATTGGACTGTTGTGTTGTTTGATAAACGACAACAAGAGACCCTCGTGAAGAGAGGTAGGTTGTTGGTGGGGTTGGCAGCTCTAGGCAGGAAGGCGTTGTCGGGGACCTAATGCTGCTCCCAGGACGTTCCAGGTCTTGCCCCGCGAAAGTGGACCCCCACCCTTTGTGACTGCCCGCAGTTGCCTCCACTCAGCGGCCGTGCGAGGATGCCCTCACCTAATTCGAGATCCTCGGACTAAAGCTAAATCCACTGCCGAGATTATATAAGCCATGAGAGCTGGAAAATCGCATTCCATCGGGAAACAGTCCGTGCAGGCCCGGCGATGTCGTCACCACAGAAGCTGTGGGGAGCCACTCACCCCGGCCAGCTGGAACCATCCAGCTCTTTCGCCAGCCAATGGAGGGCCTTTGCTGCTACAGCCCCCCGTAGAAGCTCGTTCCCGGTTCCACCCCCAGCTGTTGGCGCCAGTGCTTTTGGCTGCTCTGCAGCTCGCAGCTCCGAGCTCTAAACTTCGGACGGCAGCCGGGCAGCCTGTGAAGTGGGAAACGCTTCCGTTTGTAGCACAGCACCTAGGTACCTTTCCAGGTTGCCGAATCACCCCTTGGATTCTTGGTGTTTCTTTTTTTCCTAAGCCACCCGAGATCCTCTTTTTCTCTTCCCTCTCCTCCGATACTTCGCAAAAAAGCCACGTCTGAAGGAAATCGACTCAATTGGGTTGCTCAAAAGCTCCTCTGTACTATACTGTGTCTTTATATTAATTCTGTCATTCCATTTTCAATAAATCTGCAAAACGCAAAAAAAGCCACAAAATGTCCTTCTCCAGAGCCGCTTCCCTCCGCTCCGCCCTCCGACTTTCGGCGCGTCGGACGATCCGTCCTCAGTTCCGCCCTCAGTTTGCGCAGAGGGCCTACTCGAGCCAGCATGGCGCCGCAAAACCCCAGAGCGAGCTCCCTCTGTAAGTATTTCCCATTTACCATATCAATTGGCCCCAATTGGAGTTCGGAGTGGCAGACAACACCGATCTTCCACTGCTTGGCAGCCCTGGTACTCATGCCCAGCTGAACAATTGCTGACAATGTTCCGACCCCAGCGCCATCGGCTCAGCACTCATCACCGTCGCCGGCCTCGCCGTGATCCTTCCCTGGGGCGAGAAGAAGTCCAACGCCCATGGTCACGGCCACGACGAAGCCGCCCACGAGAAGCACGAGGAGGCACCCGCCAAGGAGGAGGCGGAGGAGTCCAAGCCCGAGGAGAAGTCCGAGGAACCCAAGGAAGAGAAGACCGAGGACAAGCCTGAAGAGAAGAAGGAGGAAAAGACCGACGAGCAGCCCAAGGAGGAGTCTAAGTCCGAGGACAAGTCTGAGGACAAGGCCGAGGAGTCCAAGGACGAAAAGAAGGACGAGTCCAAGGAGGACAACAAGTCCGAAGAGTCCAAGGATGAGAAGAAAGACGACGGCGACAAGAAGCAGGAGGAGGAGAGCAAGTCTGAGGACAAGTCCGAGGAGAAGAAGGAGGACAACTAGATACTCCCCATCCCTTCTTGACATCCCACTGACGTCTCAACCTTGTACCACCAGCACTCATGACTGATGAGGGTTGAATTCATGAGTATGGCTGGGTATGGATGGAACTTCAAACGAGACCCAGGACCATGTACATACTCTTTTCGTTATTGTCCTAATCCATAATTTACTGGGTAGTTCTGAAAGCATTCCGTCACTTGTCACAGGTAGCGTGAATCACTAATGTTTCTTCTCTTTATTGTATGTTTGATAAGAATGCCACCAACGCCATATGCTGACTTCTAGTCAATATGCTTGTGGTATCAAAATGCGAAAAGGACTGTTCCAGGCCATTGGCGTGGGCTTTCTAAACCCAAAGACCCCTTCATCATATGTACCACCTGCTCAATGCCGGTAACACTAGTATTTTGTGACCTGATCCTCTTGTCATGAAAGACATAATGTTGTTGTTGTCCTGCGCACCCCTTGACCTCTCAGGCTTGTTTGTGCCCGGTTGACCGGAGCTCGATGGGGCTCCCAGAACGTCCGCCTTTTGTGTTACCTAGCCACTTTGTCGCAACAGAGAGCACTGGCTTTTTCGACTGCTTCGGTCCACTTGCCACCTGCTCCAAGTTACCGCTGTTTTCTTCAATAGGGGGTGTGAAAGCCCGTGCGGCAGTCTCATCTCTTGACTTGCGCGACATGCGCATCGTGTGATGTGATGGCTGGCCAGAGTGGTGGCTCTTCCTGGGCACACCTTCTGTGTTGGTGTGGCCACCCTGGCCATCACCAGAATCGTGCTTGTGTCCGATGGCTTCCAGAACTGTTGCTTCATCCTCTGTTTCTACCCCACCTTTGCCTTTCCTGCCGTTCCTCTCAAGTCGCTGCATGAAGTCCACATCGTGCGGGAAGTAGACGCGTCGTATGGCATTGACAAGCAGTTCAAATACAACAACCGCTGAGAGGATGACAAAGACTACCGCCCAGAAATTGAGTTGACGTCCAAACTTGTCAAGGAATGCTTCGTGCAAAAAGAGAAACCCACGACTCTTCAGACGAATAGCGGACAGGATGATACACCACAAAAACCAACCGCCAACTGAGAGCAGAAAGCCGGCCAGGATGATCAGTGTCTTGTTCTCCATCTCGAGGATTCTATGCGAATTAGTACGAGCAAAGCTCCGGATGTAGGATGAGAACTTACAGCAGCTTAGCGTTGATAAACACTACGCAGGCGGTGAACGATACAGTTCCAAAGGCGTAGATGGTGGTGTCCAGATCAAATTGCGACGAATTGTTCGAATTGTACACCGCCCACGCCACCCAGAAGATGATCGCGGATTCGACCAAGGCCATGGCCGTCCAGCCGATGTAAAGCCTTACATTGAAGGCTCTGTTTCTATGGCCGTAGGTGTAAAGCTCAGGATACTCCAGAAGCGTTTTCGCTTGCAAATCCTTTTCAAAGCCACCCAGAAGAATAACTGCGAGTGAAGTGAAGAGCGTGTTAAACACCGCCAAGCTCGTAGATTCGTACAAGGAGGTCTGACTGTGTCCGTTGTAACGTTGGTAGTAAGCTTGTGGGAGGAAAAACACTATCTCCTTCCAAAACGTGGCTAGTATGTATTTGCCAGTTCGCAGGTAGTTCCAACGACCGTGGACAAAAAGAAGGCGTTGCAAGAAACGGAATTGAGCGATGGCGTAATCAGAGATGCGAGCGGCCTGCAGACCCTCGCGGCCAGAAATACCGATGCCGACATGGGAGGCTTGGATCATACCAATGTCGTTTGCGCCGTCTCCAATAGCCAATGTCAGAGAATGCGGTACTTGTCGACGAATACGCTTGACAAGGGTGGCCTTCTGAGATGGGGAGGCACGGCAACAAATGACGGAATCGGCTCTAACCGCAAGGTCGAAGAAGAGGAAACTCAGGTCCTCATCGTCCTGGATGGTACCCAAGGTCTGACCGTCGATAACCACGACCGCGTGAGGAAGCATGCCTCTAGAAACCTCACCAAGAGTGGACAAAATGGAGTCCTGGATATTACCCATTGAAGCGTCCAGGATGAAGACTTCTGAGAAGGGCTTGCAGAGACCGGCGGAGTGTCCGATGTTGATGGCAGTCTCCCGCTTGTCTCCAGTGAGCATCCAGACCTTAATCTCGGCTCGGCAAAGCTTTTCGATAGTTTCGGGTACACCTTCTTGCAGGCGATCTTCGATGGCTGTTGCTCCAGCGAGATCGAGTTTGTCTTCAATCAGTTCACCAGCGGCTTCGATCTTCTCTTGCCTGTTATCTAAGCTGGTTGTGGCATCCTGGTAAAGCTTCTTCCACGACATGTATTCATCTTCTGGGATGTAACGGTATCCGTAAAGCAGAGTTCGCAAACCGTCCGAGGCGAAGTCGTCCGTGTGTTGGAAACACCTCTCAAAAACTGCTCCCTCGTTAAGCGCGACTGACTCGTCAATGAACTCATCAATCTCACTCTCGCTCATGGCCATGCTAGGCCGTGGAGAGGGCCAGGTTTCCTGAGGATTCATTGGCGAGAGGACGTCGTGTGAGACTCTCTGCGGAGACCACGTTTCGGCATCGTCAGTAACGGCGCTTCCTCGTCGGTGTAAATCTCCAGAGATTCTCAGACTTTCACGCCTCATCGCTAGACTGCGACGATCCGACATGGATGTCCGTGCCTGCATCATGCTGCCGCGGGGCGTTCCGCCATTGCTCATGCGCTGGTGAGCCTTTTCCCTTTCGACACTCCTTCGGATCGAGGCTCTTCGTTGCACGGCATCCGCCTTTTGGCTGGCAAGCCCGCTCAGCTTTAGGCGAGGCAAGATTACGCTATCAGCGCCTTTGCAGAATACGCAGACTCTGCCATCTGGCATGCGGATGATGATTGACATCCTCTTCCGCTGACTGCTGAACTCAATTACGTCGAGAACCTGATACGTCTCTTTGACAATCGCCCCGTTAGAATCTGGCAACTGAAGACAAATCGACTGCGCCGGCCGATCGATGACGATGTACCCCAGGTCGCGCGCAGCTTCTACAAGCGCGAGCTCGTCTGGAGAAGCAGCTTGATATTGAACTTCGCCATTGTCCAAGGTCTCGGGGAGACAAGTGTGGCAGAGGGCGATGCAAAGAAGGAACTGCTTTGCCTTTTTCGAGAAAGCGGTGTCTGGCTTTCGTCGCAAGTATTCCAGGAGATCCTCAGTCTTGAGCTCGGGGTCTGACTCTGGAGCCCTGCTGGTAGATCTCCCACGCGCAAATGAGCTGACGGAGGGCCGACCTCTGGCTGACAGGGGCTGCGACGCGGCGTCATCGCGTTGATCAACGGTCTTCTTCCTGTCTTTTCCCTTGCCTTTGCGCTTCTTGCGAGCCGACTCAATCAACTTTTGCTTGGCCTGCTCGTCTCTCTCGATGTCCATGTCGTGCAACCACGCGGTGCCGGCGACACTCATTTTGCGGAAGCGCATGACGTTTTCTGTCAAGGTACCGGTCTTGTCCGAGAAGACGTAGTTTACCTGGCCAAGGTCCTCAAGAATCGTCGTCGTATTCGCCACCATAGGTGTGTTGGTAACAGGGTCGTACATCTCGACGTCTCCCATCATGTAAAATTGTATGATCTTGACGATCTCCAAGCTGACGTAGAGCGACAGTGGAATCAGGGTGTTGAACATGAGCACATAGGCTATGAAGGCCTTCCTAAGCGTTACCGTTTCTCCATGGAAATACCACGATCTTCTTTCCGTATCGTCTTTCCAGAGGCTGTAGCCAAGAGTTAGACCACTGCTCAGGCAGAGAAGCACAAAAATGAGCCAAATCACAATTCTGTTCAGGACCCGCTGCATTGCTGGCGCCTTAGTTCGAACATGCTTGTGGGCATTCATTCTGATTTTGCACTCTTCGCCGGAATTGATGACGATGCCGATCGCCTCGTTCGTATTGCGCACAGTTGATCCGCGGTAGATGACGTTTTCGAGCGACAAAGGCAGCGTCTCCTCTTTGACGGTTACGCGACCGTCATACCTGTAAAGGTCGAGATTAGGGTCCTCGGAAACAATCATGGCTTCACATGACTTGATCCCTTCCATAGTTGAACAGCTCTCTGCAAGCAGTGGAGACGCTCTTTTCGCCTTGAGATTCGTCTCTCCGTCCAAGGCCATCGTCTCGATGTATGCCGTGCTGTTGGGCCCGGACGCGGTCAGCAGGACAATGTCAGCAGGGACATCGTCGTCTCGTCCGAGCTTGACAACATCGCCGACCTTGAGATCCTGCCATTCAGTCTCAGTCCAACCATTATTCGAGTTCTCTTCGAATGACGCCTCTGCATCCTCTGCCTTGTTGTGCCTCTTCATGCTGGCAGTTGCTTTCTTAGATCTTTCTCCCAAGACCAACGTCCGACTTAAATTTTCAGTCTTGGCAAGCAGATATCGTCGGTAGTCGTCATAGCCCTCTTTCGCCATCGCCAGGGAAACAAAGGCGAGAAGTGGCCCTAACGTTGTCCATGATCCAGTGGTACTCAGGCCGGGGATGACTTGAATGGTACCGACGACGAGGAAGTAGAAGTTGCCCATCTTGCTGAACTGGAAGAAAAGCTGCTTGGGCAAGAAACTGAATATCGTGTAGCGACTGGAACGAATGAAGTTGCTGATGTACGGTTTCCTAGTGCGCTCATCGATGAGAGCTTCGTCTCGTTTCCTCGCCGTGTTCAGAGGAATATGCCTGCCATCTGCGCTTGGTGGAAGCGGCTTCTGTCGCAACAATCCCTGCACGACATACACATTGTACGCCTTCTTCAGCTGCTCATGCAGCGTCTCATTCGCAACAAGCCACTTTGCGCGCTTCCCTGGCTCTGGTCGATAGATTGGATACTTGAGCTCTTCTGAATGTTGCACAGAGCTCTGGTCACTGCTTGGATGGGCGCGCGATGTCGACGGCTCGGGCAAGATGTGGCTTTCCAAGTCTCCTCTTGACGGAATCGTGTAAAGACCATGATGACTGCTCGGATTGGGATGCGAGCCCGCAGGGTCGAAGCTGCGCATGGATTCACGCGGCACATCGTCCGAGAAGCGGACGTGGCCGCCGTCGAGAGTGCCCTTGTTGCCCATGGGGTCGGTGATGGCTCGTCTCGGCTGTATTCTCTGAGCAGCGCGAGTGGGCGCAGGACTCACTGATGGCGCCGGGATGTCATCAGCAGTGTCGAAGGTTGCTGTAGACGTTGCAGACGGCAGAGGAGGACTCGGGGCGGGGTCGTCGGGGTCTTCATGCTGGGGAGCAGCAGAGGAAGAGGCGTCACCCGGGGCCCGGCTATCCATTCTTGAAGGGGCGAGGCTTGGTCGTTTTCCGTCTAGGCTGTGTTGGCCAGTCCAGACCCAGATGTCTTCCCCAAGGCCGCGGACGCTGCAGATCGAAAGTGCCTGGCGCAGACGGGGTTAGTCGCAGAGAGGCTAGCAAGAACAGCTAGCTTGACGACTAGACAGACGGCAGAATGACGCTTGTTCCAGGCGGTTCCCCTTGCTGGCGGGCCGGATTCACCACAGTGGCTCGCGCGTGGTAGTCTTCATTGGTCTCGACCTAGGATTGTGGCGCGTTCCTTGCTAAATCTGGCGTGGCGCTGAACTGCGACGCGAGGGAATGTCAAGGTCGTGGTCAGTGCAAGCAGCCGGTGATACGGATACAGGTAAAAATGCTGGATTCGCAGGGCTGAAACCGTCGTGGTGCGCGTGGGAGATGTCAGATCAGCGATTTCGACGTCACGGATGTTGGCGGAACGGATTGAAGTTTTTCGGCCCAGCGATTGATCGATGCCGGGGTTAACGATACGATGCGAATAGTGGTGGCAGGATACCCGTAGAAACGCTGAAATGGAGACGTGAAAGCAAGTGCGAAGATGAGATGAGAAAGGGAGAAGTCGAGAGAAAATTGGTCACAAGAAGTCGGGCGGCGTTGGATTCCCAAATAGGATGGACATCAAAGGAAGCTCCGGGCGGGAAAGAAGAGCCACTCCGCCAACCCGAAAGATGCATAGAGCCTTGCGTCGATCTGATCTGAGCAGAAAGATAGCAGCAGAGAGTGAGATAGGCGAGCAAGTACAGACAAGACACGACAACCATGAGACCGGCGAAACACAGAAGGCGAAGACAGACAATCGGGCAGATTGTTTCCTAAGGAGCGCAAACAAGGTTGCCGCGTACAGCAGCTGCGCCGCCAGCAACGCGCAACAGCGACAGCGGCATTCGCTCTTGGAGTCGTCTTGGCGAAAAGTCACGACGGGGGCCAGCAAGTGGTCGTGGAGACCACTCGTGGACGGCCTCGGTATCGACCTAAAGGCTGCCCCCCAATCATGAGTTCAGGAAGACAGCGTGTCTACGGCGCGTCTTGGCACGTTTCTGCACTGCCACTGCCACCATTGCCCGACGGGAATACCAAGACATTGAAAGCACTGCTGATGGATGCGCGAAAGAGGAGGACCTCCTCACTCATGGATTGGTTGGTTGGTCTGAAGTCCGACGGAGGGAAGGAGCCTTGGAAGCAAGCAGGAAAGAGACACACCGGGGAAAGACCCAACAAGAAGGAGGGAGCCTTGCCTTTTTTCGAGCTGGTGGCAGCACACTTTCTTCGTCGGTCTGCCCCCGCAAACCAAAAGGCCCGACGTCATTGGTGAAGGAAGAGGGCAAGTGCCAACTGCGAACTGCCTGCAGGCAGGACAGAGGGAAAAAAGGGCGCCCGGAAAGAACGCAGGTGCCACGACGCGGTACTTGAACGCCCGCGGCACCCGTCCACTGTCCCAGCTGTCAATGGCATTGTACCCTTGGACTCGCCCCCAACAAGAACACCAGCACATTACATTGTCTTGGCTCAGCACACTTTCTTGGGTCATGTTTCGACCCGCCATCGAAACGCCAGCAAACCCAGTATCTTGTCTCTTTCAGCATTGACTTCATTGAGCTCGCAAGGAGACTTACCTCGAGGCCACGGATCGCCTCATCAGAGAAGGCGCCAACTTGTCCTGCATCCCGCCACCTTCCGTGAGGCAAGGTAGGTAGGAGACGACAGCCCACATCGCCTGCCTGCCTGCCTGTCTGTGGGCGCGTGCTCTAAGTATTTAATCAATTATTATGGGCGCATTCTCCTTGGGACGAACGTGGCCAGCCTCCAACTGTCGCAGGGCATTCCCTGCCATGCGCAAAAAGATGAGATGGGCCAAACTCTAATACCAGAAAGAAAGACGGCGAGGGAAACTTCACCCGCGCGCACCAAGACGACGGGATCCATCTGCATTACACATTGCACGCACCCGCGTTCCGTCTCATTTCCAGATCATCGTCTTCTTCTCTGTTTATCAGACGCACTCCGCACTCCATGCAAGAAAATGGCACGCGACACGACTCACAACTCCCGTACGTCCCGGTTTCCTAGTGTGGGTACGGCACGGAGAATTGGCATACCTGCCGTCTTCACCGCACAACGCCGTTGCAGTTCCGCAACCTCGGACTTTGACCCCCCTCTCAAATGCGCCCAGTAATATACGAGCACCTGTAGGCCTACAAACACAGTCATCGTCGGCCCCCAACAAATTGCCCTTGGAATAGGACACACGAGCACACCGTTCTTGTGATCGAGTAAGGTCGAAAGAGAGCGCCCTCAGACCTCGTGTTAGTGGGCCACCACCCATCGCCACTTCGCGCCCTCTTCCCCCGTTTCCCCGGCTCGGCCCCCCGCGGCTTTGACGCCGGCTCGAGCTTGTCCAACGCCACACGCGATTAGGACGTCGACTTCGGCATCGAGAAGTTCATGCTAGGCACAGGCAGACGTGAAGGGGGCCGCAGGACGGTAGATTCCTATTCTCCTTTTAGCGCTTGCTTCATGCAACGTCGACAGCAAGTGGGATTTGATTTGCCCGAGTCGTAGGGTCCTCCTGCAATGGGCATATCTACTCATCCTACCTCCTAAGCACACCTTCGAAGGTCTGTGGGGATGACTTAATGCTGTCCTTCCTCACTTAGGCAGATACATTCCGAGACAGTAAATCATGCAAAGCCCGCGAAACGAAAGGCGAACATATGCATCAGCAACATAGAATGATTCAGCAGCCAGCTTACACGATGGTGGCATCGCCCGTCAGCGCTTGCACGGCTGCGCCCCGTCCCTCGTGTCTCTAGTGTAACGTGCAACGTCCACTATCACCACCTCAGCACTCGCCAGCACTCAATCGTCCTTCCTTTCCAAACTCAGCCTCGTACATAGCATTCAGAGCCTAGTTATCCAGCCCTCCATGTATGTTCCACGTGGTTCTTACCAAAAAGCTGTCTAAAAACAGAAAGTCTCATATCCGTCTGCCATCTCTCGTTACGGAATCCAAGAAACCAACAAGTCTGGTCCTCCGTACTCGCAGCCCAGCCTAGCTCTAGCCTAGCCAAAACGTGCCCACAAAGACCCTCCACCAAACCCCCAGAAGTGGCAGAGCCTCGCCTCGCCCACCGGTTCACGATCCGACTCTGCAATCTCGCATCACGACACCCCGTTTCCGCCCAAAAAAAGCAAAAGGAGTATCCATGCATGATAATCCCTCCCAGCAGATCCCCCAGAACAAGATAAGTACCCAGAAAAAAAGGAAGACGACACTTCGGTAGGCGCCGGTAACATCATTTTCCAGAAAACATCGGGATCGTCTTCTCACCATGCACGTTACATCGGTTCAGCCTCCTACCACCCCCATGACCATGACGATGAGGCTGCGCAGGCCAGGCCTGGCCGCCGCCCGTGGAGACGTCAAAATCACTAGTTTTGCAAATCACCCCAACTTTACAAATACAGTGTCACAGTCCAGACCGAATGGGAAGTTTTCAGGTTTTGTAATAGTGGGAAAACAGGGATTTGACGCCCTCTCTCTTTGTATCTTCTCTCTCTCCCGACTCTCAACTCTATCGTCATTTACTTACAAGGCCGAACCGCCTCTTTCGAGCAATGGCCGGCCCCAGCCTCTCGCTGCCAAGGCCATACAGCGCGGCGCGGTTTGTTTCCCATTAAACCGCTCCCAAACGTTGTGCCCCGGCATCCAACGCACACAAAAGCCACCAAGATTTCCCCTGCTCCCCCACGATTCCCATCAAACCAATAAAAAATACCCACAAGAGGAGGTAGACCAAAAAAGTTGTTGTGTCGGAGTTGTTGTGTATATCTTTGCGCAAGAAAATTCGGTTTGTGACTGATTAAGAACCAGGAAAAATCCCAAGCCACCTGGGCTTTTCCCCCATTTTCATCTCCAGACCTGCGGCCAAGACATCTTTGACTCATGAACGATGACAGAAGAAATCGAGTTAAAAATAACAAAATGTGCAGCGCAAGCCAACCAAAGATTTGAAGGGGAAAGGATTATTAGGTGCCATATCGGTCCGGTCTCTGCGCGGACCGTTACGGCGAAGCACGGTTATGATGACGAGGTAGGAAATCGCAAGATTACCCGCCTTCTCAACAAAAAATGACTTTGTTCGCGACAATAAATGACTCGAAAAATGGTAGAAGTGGATTTCCAAGAAAGTGCAAGTGTACGATCGCTTGTGCCGGACACGCATGATCGAGATACGAATGGAGGTATCGTCATGCAGATTCGTCGTGGCCGATGGATGAAAGTAGAGCAAGAACTAAATCAAGCATCGTAGTCATCGGTGTGTCGAAAGTAGACCAAGCGCAACCCATCTGGTATATATCGAGCGCCTCAACGCCAGCTGTGAATGATCAAAGCAAAGCAACTCCACTCTCCTCCCAAGGTTTTCGAAGCACGCCGGAGCCTGTATTATGTACGCCATGTCCTGTCCGGAATGATCCCAAACGCCAGTCGACTTCAGGCGCTGCAGGCCTGAGTCAGAGGCGCTCATTGATGAGGCACATGGGACATGGACTCGGGTGACAATGAGTTGGGGTCAACATTGTCGAACTGCACAAGCTGGTTCATGTCGAGGTCGGCCTGACCTTGCTCAACAAAAGCGGGAGAATGAGGGTGCATCGGCAAGTTGATGGTGTGCTTCGAATACATCTCGTTCAGGCCAGTACCATCGTCAGAAACGGCGCAAGATCCGCTGTCGCCCTGGGTGTAGATGTCTGCAGAGGCGGGTCTACCGAGCATGGACAAGGGAGGCGACTGCTCAACGATGGAAGGCTCGTGGTGGCTGCCGAAAGACAGAGGGGAGACAGAAGGCGGGATCATATTGTTGGAGGGGTTGGCCATCGGCGACAGGAACGCGCTTCCGTAGGGAGTGTTGTAGCTGGACGTCGGGAGGGGGCTCGGCTCAGGGGGCTGAGAGAAAAACGCAGGGCTCGTGGGGAACTCGGACGGAGAAGCGGTCGTGGCCGACATGGGGTACTGGCGCATATCCAGTCCAAAGCCGGCCTGGGTGTCGATTCTCAGGTTGGGACCAAGGCCACCAGGCTGCTGAGGGACAGGAGCGTGGAGGTAAGGGCCGGGAGTCTGAGGAGCCTGCATCTCGCCAGGCTGCTGGATGTAGAAGGAGGGCATTGGCGTCTGGAGCATAGAGAAGTCGACGGCCATGGGCACGGAACGACTACGCTGTCTCTTGTGGCCAGGACCACGCATACCGGGGTGCATGTTGTTGATGCCCCAAGACTCCTGGAACATACCAATGTGAGGCTGAGCAAAGTTGGGCTGCGAAGATGGGCGGCCGGTGGGCGACACAGGGGCGGACACGGAAAGAGCGTGCTGCTGGTCAATGAAGGGGTGAGGGTTGTTGCGGTTCATGAATGCCTCCAGGGAGACGAGCTTCGCCAGCTGGCCGCTCAGAACCTTGGGGTTGCCACCTAGGTGGTGAACGAGGCACTGAGACGCCTGCTGGTCCTCGGTGAAGTCACCGCACTGGAAGAAGCCGCTCGTCTGAGGGGAAGAGTCCATGAAGAAGTTGGGAGGACGGTTAAGCTCGATGACAATGCCACCGGGCTTGTTCGGGTCGCCTTCCTGGTTCTCGAGAAAGATGTTCTTGATGTAGGCAAAGGGGTACTCGATCTTGTAACCAGCCTGCTCATTGTTGATGTAGTAGGTCATGGTGCACTTGTCAGGGGAGTAGAAGATGATGAGATCCATCGTGTTCTGTCCCACACGAGTCCACTTGCCGATGCTGAGAGAACGGCAGGTCAAATGATGGATCACTGAGGCTGGTTAGTTTAGTTAAGCTTAGCATGCGTCCCTGGAACACTTACAAACTTTGCCCTGGCCACTCTGGTCGCCACCAAGAAGCATGCTGTTGTGTCCATAGGGCAAAAGTCCAGTGCGGCCGAGGAAAGGGCCGCCCAGTCCCTTGCCAGATTCCATCGCCTGCATGGCGAGGTAGGCACGCATGGATTCGGGGATGGAGTCAATGTCTTCACCAGTCTCGAGACTCTTCTTGGCCAAAAGCTTAATCTTGGCACGTCTTTCCAGGGGTCAGCTACGATTCCAAGGGACGCGACTTCAGGGGTCGAGATATCTCACCTGTTCTGAAACCAGATCTGGACAGACCTTTCGGTCATGTTGATTTCCTCCGCTATCCGCTCCCGGACGGTGGCCGTGGGAGTCGGGTTCTTGTTGAATTCCAGCTCGAGGGTTGTGAGTTGATCTTGGGTAGCACGTTGTCTCTTCTGGTTCTTCTGCTGCTGGGTAAGGGTGCTCTTGCGAGGCGGGCGCCTTGACTGCGAAGAGGGCGCCTGGCCGTTGGCTGAAGTCGGGGAGGGAGTTGAGTTCTTGTTGGCGGAACCGGGCGTCTGAATCGACTCAAGGCCTGTAGTCGAGCCAGGCGTCGCGGCGCTGGGGGCAAGAGCCACCGGGTTTTCCACCTCAGTAGCCATGGCTTTCTTTCTTTTCTAATCGGTGATATCGATCGGTATAAAGGAGCAAAGGCGAGGTAGTATCGCTGTGGTGTGGTGCGATTGTGATCAGGGAACGGACGCTCGAGGGTCAGGAGATCTCGGTGTAAGTCGCGTCCACGGTGTGATCGGGATGTGTTGGTGTCGTGTAGACGGATTCCTCTTTGTAGGTAATAGGTATGAAGGATGTTTGCTGTGAGGCTAGGGAAGGTAAAGAAGGAGCTTTAAGGCAAGGTTGCTAAGGAGCGTGGTCCAGAATCCAGCAGGGGGATCAGGAGAGTTGGGATGTGTGAATAGTGTCGGTTCGGTACGAACGAATGTCGAAATTCAACCAGACTTAAGGAACGTAATGGAATACCCGGAAAGGAGTGACGGGATTCAGAGAAGTAGTTTATGGTTGAATTATTCAAGAGAGTGACTGTGAAAAGGAAAAAGGAGTGGGGGAAAAAGAGGAAGAGAGGAAGGGATTGTCGTGAACGACGAGGATGACGATGAGGAGATGATGAGAAGAAGGAGGGATGGGGGCAAGAGAGGAGAAAAAGGAAAAGACATGGACGGGCGAGGCGGCGGGCCCAGAAAAAAAAGGGAACAGACGAACGAGCGAACGAACGAACGAATGAACCGGTGGCAGCCCACCCTGTCGAGAGGCCAGAGGCTCCTCTCTGGGCTAGGAGTTGAGAGAGAGCGTGTGTCTCCTCAGTCAGGCACAGGCGCAGGCGCCGGTTCACAGAGAGGCCAGTCCAGTCCAGTCCCGTCCACGTCCCAGGGCCTGGGGCCAGGGCTACTCAGGAGCGAGCCAGTCCAACGAGAGCGGGCGGGCGAAAGAGGAGGCCAGCCAGGAGCCCCAGGAAGAGGAGTGAGGCGTGTGCGTGTGTGGTGGTTCGGGTGGGCGTGAACGGGGGGAGGGGAGG